>JASDQU010106186.1:156268-168673 GCA_032191745.1 Picea mariana
TTGCTTTAGTAGAATAGTTTCTTGCTTGTTTATTTACTTGCTTTCATAGGTTAGTTGCTCATTGAATGTAGGATGGAAAGTTAAAGTAGTTTTCTTTTGTTATTTGCTTATTTTTATGCTTAATAGCTTCTTTTGCTTATTGTTATGAACTAGTTTGCTTTACATAGGGTTTTTACTTTCTTTCTTATAAATATCCATTGATCCTTGGCCCAAAATTACTTAGGTTACATAGTTTCAAGTTGCTTAGTAGGGTTTTCTCATTAGATAGCTTTGCTTGAATAGATTAGCCCTTAGATATCTACCTTCCTTAGTTAGACTATACTACTACTAGCCCTTCTACCTTCAACATATATTTTTCTACAACTCTAAGTTTACCTACCCCGGATTGAAATTTTAATTTAGGGTTTTTAGTGTGTTTTTAGTGCATATAAAACACCCATCATCAACCATCACAAGAATGGAATTGTGTTTATGTGATTTGAGAGGCAATCCCACAACAAAATCCATAGAAATAACTTCCCATTTCGACATAGGGACATCATGCGGTTGTAGGAGACCTGTCGGGTGGTGGTGGTCAGCTTTAACTTGTTAACACTCTAGGCACTTGGCAAAAAAATGGACTACATCACACTTCATGCCTACCCAGAAGAAAATATTCTTCATGTCTGCGTACATTTTCTTCACAACCAGCTGCGCACAATAAAGTGCTCTATGGGATTCCTTGAGTATGATGCTTCGAATATCCCCTGCCTCGAGGATGCACATCCTTCCTTTATATCTTAATAGTCCATCTACTTCCAGGCTATATCCTTCCTACTTTGGATCTAGCTGCCTTCCACTCTGGAGGGTTGAAGTAACCTTTAAATACTATCTATCTCTAAGAATTTGTCCCAACACATGCTCTCTAAGATTGACTTTTAATGGTACAAAGGAGAAGACACGTGGTCTCCTACTAAAGGCATATGCGACCACATTTTCCTTTCCCTTGATGTAAAAAAATCCAAAATCGTACTCACTCATAAACTCACTCCATTCTACCTGGAATTGATATCCCTTTGAGTTAAGAGATGTTTTAAACTTTCATGGTCCATTTTGAGCTCAACGTTTCACCCCACTAGATAGTGCCTCCAAAGTTTTAGAGTTAGCATTACAACTGTTATCTCTAAATCATGAGCAGCATAAATATCCTCATGTTTCTTCAAATTCCTTGATGCATATGCTATCACTCCTCCATCCTGCATTATAAAGACCCCAAACACTTGCTTCGAGGCATCCCTGGAGACTGTGAAGTCTTTTTCCATATATGACACCCGTAGAAATGGTGCACTAGTTAATAACCTCTTAATATCATGAATGCACTATCGCATTATCATGTCCATTCATACCGAACCCCCTTGCAATGCAAAGTGGTGACGGGGTTTTCTATTTTAGAGAACCCTTCCACAAATTTCCGATAATAACCCACTAGCCCCATGAAGATTCTTACCTCATGAGCATTTTTTGGCACTGGCCATTCCATAATGGCCTTTACCTTTTCTGGTTCCATAGAGATTCCTTCAACGGAAATGATATGACCTAAATAGTGATTTTTTTTTCTAGAAGAAAGAACACTTCAACAACTTTCCATACAATTTGTTCTTTGTAAGGTGCGACAATACCACTCGCAAGTGTTCCTCATGTTCTCTTTCATTCTTGGAATAGATGAAGATATCATATAGGAAGACCTATACAAAGTGGTCTAAGTACTTTCAGAATACACCATTCATGAGGCTCGTGAATACTACTAGCGCATTGGTCAAAACAAAAGGTATTACAACGAACTTGTAATGCCCAAACCGAGTTTGGAATGTCATTTTAGGAATATTGCCTTCATTAATCCTTAACTGGTGATACCCTGATCACAAATCAATTTTTGAGAACATTGTTGCTCCTTTCATCTGATCAGAGAGATCATCTATTTGTGGCATTGGGTACCTATTTTTCACTATAGCATGGTTCCATTCCCTATAATATATACACAGTTGTAAGGAACCATCCTTCTTCTTCACAAAAATTACTGGTGCACCCCAAGGTGAGACACTAGGCCTTATTAGCCCTAATTCAAGTAGTTATTTCAACTACATCTAAAAATCACAAAGTTTTGGTGCTATCATCCTATACTGAGTCTTGGAAATTGGCTCTGCACCAAGTTTTAGCTCAATGATAAAATCAAGATCCCTCTCAAGAGGTAACCCTGGAAACTCTTTCGGAAAAACATCCTTAAACTCCGACAATAGTGGGTACTAATCCAAGGAGGGTCCTTTCCTTTCATTGACTTATTCCACTACATATAGTCGACAACCCTGCCCCATGCAACATTTAACCTTCATGGTCGAGATAAAGCATATAGACACCTTCCTTTGTACACCATGGATATCTACTGACCTTCCTTCATCGTCAACAAAAAACACCCTTTTCACGAAACAATCTACCATATCTCGATGGGCTTCTAACCAATCCATTCCAATGATTAATCCATACGTCCCCAGAGCAGTGACGTATACCTTCAACCTAGTAGTACACACACCCAGGTCTACTATAAAATTAACAACGTTAGGTCCTACTGCTTGTGTTCCCCCGAAATCCATCCCTACTTGTTTAAAGCCATCGTGATTGTAGGTTTCCAACCCAAACTTTTATAATGTAGAAGGTGAAATGAAACTATATGTAGCACCGGAATCAAATAAAATTTTAATATTGACATGATTAGCATACCTAACAACTCCACCATTGGGGACTGATGTTCTTCATGGAGATTATTAACCGTTGCATTAATCTACTGGCTACTACTCACTCTTTCCATCAGGGATTTTCCTTCTCTATGCATAAATCCTGCTTGCAACTCTGGGAAGTCACACTAGTAATGGGGTCCTCTACACCCCCAACATGTAAAACGAAATGGAACCTGTGCACTACCCTGTGACAGTCTATGAAATGAGTTCCTTCCCCTGGATCCCCTACCCCTACTTGTTTCTCCCTGAGAATGGCATGGACCTACTTGTGTCGTTGGTTATGAGTGGGATGTTTCACTCTCTACAATTGAAATACTAGAATCAAATTTTCTAGGTGTGACTTTATTTCCATAAGGAGGTTTCCTAGAGCTTCCTCCCATGGAGAAGGTCCTAGGGGCCTTCCCCACGAATCTAGGATGTTGTAGAAAGGTTGATATCATACCTCCATTTAAGCTCATGTGCTCCTCTGCATAACGTGCATTTTCAACTACTTCAACTACTGACGACGATTTCCACATCCGTACCATGGCCCTTATCTTAGGGTTTAATCCATACACAAAAAAAATTTTCTGTCATTGATCAGTATCCATGTACGAGAATATTTTACCAAATCCATGAACCTAATCTTTTACTCTTCCAAGGTTCTATTTCTCTAAACTAGAGAATGAAATTTTCCCACCTGTTGTTCGTCGTAGTAAGCCGATAAATATTTCCTTCAGAACCTTTCCTCAAAAATTTCCCATGAGACGGTGTCTGGGGTAAGGTGCAACTACCTCTCCAGGTTACCCCACCAGTTCAAGGCACTGTCCCTCAACTGAAAGATTGTTATTTTAGCCTTTGATGTGGAAGCATAGTCTCTTAAGGAGAAACATCATGTCACTCCTTCCATCCATGCTTCCACACGTTCACTAACATGAACCCCGACAAACTCTATGAGTTTGATGTTCTATATTTCTCTGGTGATGTCCTCGGGTGGAGGCCCTCCCTATGAATCCCTCGATAGTTCAGGGTTACCCACTCCAGATGGTGGTGGTTCCACTTTGACATCGGTTGACTAATGCTCCTTTAATGTCTCATTAATAGCCTCGAAAGAGTGAAAAATGAGAGCGAATGTAGGTGATGGTGGTGGCTTACAAAGCCTCATAAAAATAAGTAAATACATAAATACTTTCAAATCTACTTTTTTTTAACTACGGCTACTTAGTTTAGAATCGTCTTTCTTGATATTCTTCTACCAACATAATAATTGACTGTTTAGAATCATACTAACATCATACTAACAACATAATAATTAGCAACAATATAATAATTAACAACAATATAATGATAGCAACAAGTAGAAAATGCATAAGGTATTTGCCTCAACCTAAAGCTCAACCTGTTGCTTAGTTGACTTAGCCCTTTCCTGGTTGATGATGTTTTTGATGATGTTGATCCTACCCAAACTGAGTATTAACCTCCCAACCAACTAGGAACAACCTCTCTGATTTCCTAGCTCTAGGAATTCTTGCGGTTTCCTAGCCCGCGAGCCTAAAATTACCAACAACAAATGTGTCCTTGAGAGAGTCCTCAAGACAAATTGTTCACTCCAACTCCTTCTTTCCTTTCTTCCTCCTTCTTCCCCAAATTTTCTTACCTTCCAAAAAAAAAAAAGATCCTTCCCCAAGTTCTCCCCTCTCCCTTGTCCTCCTCCCTCAAATCCCACTCCCTCCTTCCATTTCTCCAACCACCTTATCCCCCATTAATTCCTCAACCATCTTATCCCTCCCATTAATTACTTCAACTACCAATTTTAATAATATTATAATAATGTCTCCATAAATTTGTTTTAATAATTAATTAAATTAATATTTATCATTCATGATAATTACATAGTTAATTAGGGTTGTTACAAAATCCTCAAACATCAAATCAACTAATTTAATCTTCCTCTAATAACTCATATAGGGATAAGGAGACACCCTATAGCCACATAAAATGAGAAACAAGTTTTGGAAAAGGAGTTTCCAGACTAAAGGTGATGTTTCTCAGAGAATTACAGGGAAAGGAGTCTTGCTTGATGCTGACAACATAACTTCGCACCGAGGGACTTGTCTCTCCTTATCCCTACATAGTTGTTTTATATCTTCCCAAAGAGGTTTGGGGAGTTTAATTATGTTGTGTAGGGAAAAGGGTAGTTGGGAAACGAGCCCAATCGAAAAACCCTTCGCGAAAACACGCGATTATATTATTTTTCACTGAATTTGAGGGAACCATAGGTCTCAGTGAGTAAAGTCACAGATGTTCACGTGTTCCACTAGGAAAACCAATGGATATGCTCTTAGAGAATGTTTTTTCAATGATTTTTGAGAGTTATTTTGGGGAAAAGTATAGCAAACATTGGGAAAGGGTTTGGGCATGGAACAAATGAATAGGTGTGGAATTTTGTGTTATAACACATATATAGTCTTCTTTGTGTCCTAATCCCTACACATACAATGCTAACATTTCTAATATTATGCCCCTGGATTGATGATTATATGTTCAACAATCAATTCAATTAATTAGCTAGAAAGTTTTAGCTTCGTTTATAGGGAGATAATACAAGGGAGTATCACTTCTATGGCTTACTTTTACATGCTTTATAATAGAATGTTTCTTTGTCTGATTTATTTATTTCAAAGTAATAGCATATTATATTTGAAGGGACAATTAATGGTAAGATGCAGAGGTGTCTTTGCTTCATAATTTTTGAAGAAGGTTCTGGCTTGACACATTCACTTTGGTGAGTACACACTCTCTCTAAGTTCTAAATATATGTTAGTACTATATGAATAGATATAGAGACTCTAGAGGTATATTTAGGGGAATAAGTAGAGTAGTTTCACCAATTAAAAAAAACCCTTCAAATAAGAACTTGTTGGAAGGAAAATCTATGAAAGAATGAAAGGAAGGTACAATTACAAAAGCCAGTTCCACCAAGAAAAAACCTACTACAAGTGCAACCAAGAAGCTTGTTGTTCCACCAACAAATCCTACAATAAATCTAGAGGTTGTAGGCTTCTCATATCATTAAAATGAGAATGAGGAGGAAGAGTTCAATCCAATCATAGAACCAAAGTCTCCACACATACCTTCAAAATACAGTGCATTCAAGAACATACACATGGCTGAAGGAAAACGAGAGATACACACCAAGAATGGAGGTGAATTACATATAATTGAAGAGGTAACTTTGATATTTCCAATAGTATATCCTGAGACAAATGTGAAAATGAAGAATATCAACCCCTCAATTTTACCTCACTTACATGGGATGGTAAGACATGATTCTAACTTCTTTCTTTTTTAATTTGATATTATTTGTTGTAGCTATAATTATACCTTTGATGCTCTAAAGTTAAGGTTATTCCCAACCACCCTTAAAGATTTATCTCTCCGTTGGTTAATGGGTTTGGGTGGGGATACCATTAGAACATCGGAAAAATGCACAACACTTTTAGTAAGAAATATCAAGACTATTGTAAAGTTAGGGAATTAAGAGAAGAAATCTTTAAAATGACATAAAAAGAGGAGGAAATGCTCAAGTATTATGTTGAGAAATTCTTATATAATATTCAAAGAATAAACAACACAAGTTGTAATTAGAAACAATTGGAACCATTTTCTTAAGAGGTGTATTAGATGAATGAACACATTTACTCAATTTAATGGGATCTGGTGATGTTTCTCAATTAATCTTTGATGAAATTTGCGAATTTTATAGAAGATATTATTGAGTCCGGGCTATATCTAGTAAAGGACTAAGGGAAACTCTCTCTAAAATAACCAAATCTGCTACAAGTGGTGTCACCAAGGAAGAAATAGGAAATTTTCTTGAAAATTTTAAGATTTATCTTCTTGGAACTCTAAGTTTACAGTTATATACTTTGAAATTTAAAAAGAAACACGAATATTAAAAATAAGATATTTCTATTTTTTGTCCTAAATGTAGAGAAAAACATCAATTAAGAGAATGTCCTCTTGAGTCTATTAAAATTTGTGCCATTTGTGCAGGATACCATCCAACAAAACAGTGCCCCACTCTACCAAGACTCAAAGCATCATAACAGGGGGAGAATAAATCAACCAAACAATTATGTACACTTTCACCAAAAATACCTTGGAAACTAACGGCACTGAGTATGACTTCAAACCCCACATATCAATTTAATTCATACTTTACTAGTCAACAACACACACCACAATGCTTTGATCCTACCATGCCTTGGAAACAATGTCATTGACAAAAGGTTCATAACCATCCTTGGTAACAAGGATTAAAGGGACCCAACTATGGGAACATCCCTGCCTATACTTATCCTACACTCTCAAAACCATCATACCCCATTCCACCACCTCAGTAGTATCCATGACAACGATATCCTCAAAACATTCCACCACCACCTGGACAATTACAAATCACACAACCCCAACAACTACAACTTCCATACTAACCTCCTCCAAGAAGTACATAGTTTCCTACTCAACCACTTCCTAACCCCAATAATAAGGTATCTTAACAAAATTCTAACATTGAGTTACAAATGTTTCCTACCTACCCGATCACTCCAATGGACTTACAAGAAATTCAACTTAGGTCAAGAAGGGTGCTTAATAAGGACTCTCTTACAATTTTTTAGGAAGAGTCATAGCAGGAAACTTCCAAAAAAATAAACAATAATGTCAAAATAAAGCAAACTTCCCCACATTTAGAGACTCGTTAGTCATCCAAGTTTCCTCCTTATCGAGAGAGGCTAATCTTGGAGAAACCAATTTTTCATCCTGAATTTGACTCAATCTATGAATTGATGAATGTTTTCATCAAATCCCCTTTATTGCAATCCATTAAAGACATATCTATATATGTCAATACCATTAGGGAACCATGTGTAAAGAAACCGGAATGAAAGAAGGTAGAACCAACAAAAATTCAGTGTGTGGGGAGATCAATAGACCTCATGTTAGGACAAAGCTTTGTATAAAAATATCAAGACCCTAGAACCCAATTGCTTCAGTATGCATTAATATTCTTCTTGTTCTAAAAATACTTATTGATTTAGAGGCTTCCTTCAATATCATGACACGGCATACCATGGAACAATTACAGTTACTTAACCTTCACGCTACACCTATTGTGTTAGAATTAGTAGATAGATCCAAGATCAAGCCATAAGGTATCTTAGATTATGTGATTGTTTCCTTAGACTCATGGGAGTATATTCTTGACTTTATGGCATTGCAGACCAAAATCCCTTCAGGAGGAAATCCCATGATCTTGGTAAGGCCATGGTTGACCAACGCAAATGCATTTATTGGATGGAGCTCTAGGAACATGCTTATTTATCATGGAGACTCRATGAGAAATCTAACTCTATTTCCTCCAAAACAATCCTCTCGTGATCTTGAAAACACTCCATGAATAGACACTAGCAATAGTGGTGAGGAAAATATTCAATCCATTTCTGCAATAGATCAAATCATGCAATTCAAAGAGCTAAAAGAAGAGAATCAACTTCAAATCTTTTTAGTTAACCTAGATCCCTTGTAGAATTTTGATTTACCTCTTGATAATATATTTAGCTTAAAAACATTCAATAAAATTATTATTTGAATAATTCATCATCACTACAAATTTCTATAGTAGCCACTGATATGACAAATAAATCACCATTCCTATTGATATCAGTGCAGGTAAATTGTTATACATAAATTATCAACTTCACAATTCTCAACAAGAACAATTAATCAAAATGTTTCAAAAACATATCGATGCCTTTGCATGGATATATCAATATATGAATGGAATTCACCCTGACACTTCCACCCATGATACCTATATTCAGGAGAATGCCTGACCCATTAGGCAACAACAAAGGTGGATGAACCCCGCTCTTAAGAAAATTGTCAAAAAAGAATTACAAAAATTGCTAGATGCCTAGTTTATCTACCCTATTTCAAACAACTAGTGGGTCTCAACCCTTGTCATTGTTCCCAAAAATAATGGTAAGTGGCATATTTCTGTTAATTACCATGAACTTAACAATTCAACTTTAAATTAATATTTCCCTCTTCCATTTATTGACCAGGTGTTAGATACACTATAATACCCCGATTTTGAGTGCCTAAATTAAATAATTTGTTTTATTATTTTATGAAAGAAAGGAGTTCCCAAACAATTAAAAGAGACTGAAGTGCCTAGGAAATGTAATACTTGATCATTATTAATAATAAAATACATCATTGGATGAAAGATGGACAAGGACAAGAGTTGTATGGGGATATGATTCCACGAGAGAGGGGGGATTAAGGGGATAAGCCTTTTATCATATTTTATTTACCCATAATTGTTTTAATTGAGAGAAGTGGTTACATTAGCTTCTTGGGGGAAAGGCCACGTGGTTCTTGATTTCATGTAATTATATAAACCTATATGGTGTGATGGTTGTGGGTTCTTGTTCATTTACTCTTTCACTCTTCATTCACTCTTTATTCATTCATTATTCCCATTCATCCCAATATTGGCTTGAACAAGAAAGAAAACAAATTGTTGGAAGAGGATCCATTGTTTGTGGTTGTGCTATTTTTTGGTGCATTCCAACCATTAATTGATGCCTTCATGTACAAGATGCATTGGCATGTGATGAAACTTATTGACAACTACGAATCCTAAGAGTCCCAGCATGGATATTTTGAAACTATTGCATTGAATACCTGGAAATAAGCGGACAACATAAGGGACTACATGGTAGTGAATGAGCATTCATTATCTTTGGGTGGTGCAAGCTAGGGAGAAGAGGGTTGGTGTACTTTTGATTGTTGTGTGTGAGAAACTTGTGAGAGATTAAGTGCTAACTAGTTTGGGGAAGTTGAGTGTTGTCTTGGAACCTGTCCTTGTGGATTCATAGCCCTGGCTCAGGGGTGATCTGCTATTGAGATTTGGAACAAAAGAATCTATGGTTGGATGGAGTGTCCTTGGTCTATAGTCGGTTGTTGATTGAAATTGTTTAAGATACGTTCTCTTTTTCATGGTTTTCTTTGATGTGTATTTATTTATTATGCATATTAATTATTATCTATGATATGTGATCTGCTTAGACTATGCCTGGTTGTTGTTTATTGGTGTGCATGGCATGTTAATAACCAGTTAGAATTACCAAGAATCTTGATGAATGCATGTGTACATTTTGTGCTTCTTTATATAATTAATGGATATCATAAATGAAAAATAGCCCTGGATGGAGAAATTAGAGGTGACCGGGTAGTGGGTATGATTCAGATAAGAGTATAGAGAAAACAAAATTGGTTTGTTGACCTATGTGTGTTATGGATTATTATTATAGCCCTAGGTTTACAACACTGGGCCTTGAAGGGGCCTAGTATAGAAATTATTGCAGTATTTATTGAATCGATGAATGGATATTAGACAACATAGAGGTGTAACAATGTTCATAGCACCTTAGATATAGTGCTCGAGCAATCCATCATGTCCTTAGAATCCTAACTAGCCTTCCCTTCATAATATGAGCCTCTGATTCGACAGTCTTCCCAACAAAGAAACCAACTTACAAAAACCGTCCATCAATCTTCCAAGTGTGTTATCCACTGTCAATTTGAGGATTGTATAAATAATTGTCCCATGTTCATGTGGGTAAAGGTAGATGAATAGTTTATAAACAAATTCTAAACCTTTGTGACATGTGCGAGAATCATGGAGAGTCCCAGAAAACCAAGGAGTTGGGCCTTCTTTACTTTTGATTTCCACGTCAAATGCCCAATCTGTATTCCCATTCAATGCCCTATCATCCTTTGTAATTTTATAGTTGTCGGTCTATGATACACCCTCATTTCCATGTGTTAGTAGACGGTTATGCCAGGTGGGTCGATGGGCCCCTGTTAGGATTAGGCCTTTAGATGGTCTCCCTTAACTGACAACCATTGGATATGAGGGTGGATAGACCTGCATCATTGATCGGAGGACATTTTCATTGGGATGTCATAGTGCAGGTTTGCATGGATACTGATGAAGTTGGATTTTGATAGTTGTTGATCCATCATAGAGTGGATTTAGAGACATCTAGACTGTTGGATCCATTGTGGTGAGAGTCATCAAAGTTCAAGGATCAGAGTAACCTTAGATGCATGAAGTGGAGGCACTCTAAGAGTGAAGGAGGACCTTTGATCAATGTGAGTGTTTGTTTGGAGATATTTTTACAATTGGATCCATTAAGGTGAGTGTCATCGGAGTCCTAAGATCGAAGTAAACTTGTATGCCCAAAGTGGAGGCACTCCGATGGGAGGGACTCCGAGAGAAAAGGAGGATCGTTTGTTTATCGAGAATTATTCCAATGATGTTAGATGTATATCTAGTGGGGTTCAAGCAAGAGGAGAGAGAATGGTTATGTCATTGTTACGTGGTGTGACAGCTTGGATGTCAAGGTGATGAGGATGCCAGCATGGAAATCAAGGTACTCAGAGGATGATACATGTCGAAAGTTGGTTGGTCGATAAG
This sequence comes from Picea mariana, assembly GCA_032191745.1. Taxonomy (NCBI): domain Eukaryota; kingdom Viridiplantae; phylum Streptophyta; class Pinopsida; order Pinales; family Pinaceae; genus Picea; species Picea mariana. Next base: position 167,570 of record JASDQU010106186.1, read on the forward strand.
ATAAGAGTGGGTCCAGTTGGGAATGGATGCCTTAGGCCTTCACTTTGAATATTATCCCTCAAATATCCCAACTGAGAGAATATCAATCATTCATTAGAGGGGTCTTGGTTAGAGTGAGATGCATTTCTAGAGGGGGGATGCAATCTGATTGGAGGAACTCTGAGAGATACCCATAGTTGTTGATTACTTAGGTACTAACCTTAGTCTTTGGATCCAAGTGATTGGGATATTGTTGGGGTAAATTCAAGGAATGGTCTTCATCGTTGATCAGGGAGTGGGAGCGAGGTAACGATAGTCATCAATCTGTCATGGGTCACACATGGCCGAGTAAGAAGAATTAAAGGGATGGAACTTAACTGACGATACATTTTGAAATATGAGTGAATCCTGACCATTGGGGGATGAGAATACGGATCATTTAATATGTCTTATTGAATACAATTGTAGTGCAATGGTCGGAGTGGTCAGCAAGACCGGAGTGAACGTACTCCAATTGGAATAAATTCGAGAAGAGATTTGAGTCACAGAATGTCAAGAATACAAGATACGACCTCATTCATAGATCTCACGGGTCCCATTTGTATCCTATATAATGGGATATAAGGGAGGTGATTAACCATCATTAAAGTGGATACTTTGAAGCAATCAGAGTCATTGGTTTTCCAACTCCGAAGACCGTTAGATCTGCCAGAGGATGTCATCAGAATAGGTCTTTTGAAGTGGGGAGTGAAGGTGGGAGTGGATGCACTTTGACAGAGAAGACTCTAACGACAAGGAAAGGATCTGAATTAATACAAACCATTGATTGGGGGACCAATGGAGTAGGTGGAATGTGCCACATCAGTTTCTGATTCATTGACACATCAGGCGAGACAAGTGACCAAGAGCCACATGGATGCCATGTGATAAGAAAGTGGAAATTAATGAATTAAGACCTAATAAATTTCATAAGGACATAACTCTTTTCCGTGAGCTTTAAATTAATCAAGAAAATAGATGTTTGAAAGCTTTTGGAGAGAGGAATCTAAAAATGCACCTAGAAAATTGCTTTGAGCAAACAAATTCATAGCCATTTCAGAATAAGATGATCGTGGCCTTAAGGAA
>JASDQU010106186.1:175583-189406 GCA_032191745.1 Picea mariana
ATACAAGATAACTATAGAGGAGATAGTTATTCAAGAAGTGCTTGTAGGAATCATAGGAAACAGTTACCTCCTCACTCAATAAGGAAATTTTATGCATCTAAAGACTTCATAAGTAGTCCAGACAGATCTTGTGTTAGGGACCAAAGAAGGAGACATGAATTGGACAACTTACAAGGAGAGTTGAGGAATCTTAATCCACCACCCTTTGATGGTGAAAGAGAAAAATAATATTGTGTGGAAGCCTTGTTTCTAGGAACCAAGAATTCTTCCAATTGCAAAACTATTCACCTAATCTTGAACCTAGAATTTCCACATATCGTTTGCATGGGAAAGTTGTTGTGTGGTGGGATCAACTAAAACAACTGGAACACATTAATGAACATAGTATCACTTGGAAACAATTCAAGAGATATTTTCAGAACGGGTACCTTTAAAATCACTTCTATCACAAGAAAATTCATTAGTTCTTTGAACTCATATTGGGAAACATGACCATGAAAAAGTATGAAATAAAGTTCTTAGAATTGTTAATATATGTGGGGTTTATCAAGGATGAGAAGTTTAATATACAAATATTTTTTAGTGTACTGACATCCTTCGATAAAGAGAAGATTCAATATGCTGAATCTACAAATTTAATTGAAACCATTATGAAGGCTAAGTATCTGTATGAACAAGTAAAGAGAAGATAATATTTGAAAAAATATTGGAAGGATAAGAATAAAGAAAGGTTTGATCAGAGGAGGAAGGGATTCAAACCTCCTTTCAACAAAAACAACCCATATAAAAATCAGCAATATCATCTTGCTAAGGATGAATCCAAGAAGGAGGACTCCTTGGGAAAAAGAGGAAGACCAGCAATCTAAAGTTGGGGATTCAAATATCATCACATGTATAAGGATTTTCCTCACAAAAAAGACAAAATGAAGACCATGCACAACATCCAAGAGGCTACAATAGTAGAATACATGGGCATGATATATGCAGCCCTAAAATATCGACAAGAAGAATACCAATCCAATATGATTGAGGTTGAAGGTAAGATCATTAATCATCTTATTTTTGTATTAATTGATTCAAGAACAATCCATTGTTACATTGATCCTAAAATAGTTGGTAGATCACATTTGGAGAAAAGTGATATTGAGAAATCATGTTTGGTTTAGCTAGCCACTGAAACAAAAAGAAGGATCAATGAGGTTGTTAGAATTTTCCCAATAAATATGAATGGAGTAAGTACAATTGTTGATATGGATCACATCCCATTATGATATTATGATATCCTAATTGGAATGGATTGTATGGAAAATAATCATGTTATCCTAGATTATCATGACAAGATATTTACATGTCTCGATGAAGAAGGAAAACAAAGCATTGTGAAAGGTATTCCAAGACCCATTTCTACAAGGGAAATTTCATCCTTGCAACTGAAGATATGTTTTAGGAATGTATTTCAATTGTATGAAACTGAAGCGAAGGAACCAAAAAATACAAAAGGGCCAAGCCTTGGCGATTTCACAATACTGCAAGAGTTCGAAGATGTATTCCAAGAAATACAATAATTTACACCAAAGAGGGACATAGAATTATCTATTGATTTTGTACTAGGAAATGCCCCATTTTCAAAGACACCTTACGTAATGAGTACACCAGAATTAAAAGAATTACAAATGCAACTAGAGGAATTGATGAATAAAGGGTACATACACCCAAGTGTTTCACTTTGGGGAGAACCAGTACTCTTTTCCAAAAAAAAGGATGGAACATTGAGGTTCTGTATTGACTTTAGACAACTGAATAAATCCATTGTGAATAACACATACCCTTTTTTTTATAATTGATGACCTCTTTGATCAAATAAGAGGAGAAAATATATTTTCAAAGATAGACTTAAGATCCAGATACCACTAGGTAATAATCAAGGAAGAAGACATTAGTAATACAACTTTCAAAACTAGGTATGAACATTATGAATTTATGGTGGTGCCTTTTGTAGTGACCAATGCACCAACTGTATTTATGTTATTAATGAATGACATATTCATAAACTATCTAGATATGTTTGTCATTGTGTTCTTGGATGACATACTTATTTATTCTAAGTCCAAGGAGGAACATGAACATCACTTGAAGTTAGTGTTGAACGTACTAAGGGAACATCGATTGTATGCCAAGCTTACTAAGTGCTATGTTTACAAAGAGAAAATACATTACTTGGGACACATAATTTAAGAACAAGTCATAACAATGGATCTGGTGAAGATTGAAGGCATTAGAAGATGGCGAGAACCCATGAAGTTTTTGGAAATTAGGTCTTATTCACGCTCTATTGTCCATTCAAATTTAATCAAGTTCAAATGAGAATTTTGTGGTTTGTACAGATTCATAAAAAGAAGGACTTGGTGGAGTCTTCACTCAAAATGGATATGTAATCAGTTATGAGTCCATAAATATTAAATAACATGAAAGGATATATGCCACAAATGATTTGGAGTTTGCTGGCATAGATCATAAATTTAATATGTGGAAGAATTATTTAATAGGGAATAAATTTTAATTAATAATAGACCACAATGGTATAAAATATATTTTCAAATAACCAACTTTGAATGCTAGATATACAAGATTATTGGAATTTTTAAGTGAATATGAGTTTGAAATCAATCATATCAAGGGGAAATCAAACAAATTTGTTGATGCACTCAACAAAAGAGTGCATTTCATGCATGCTACAACCATTAGTATGCATCATTCAGATTTAAAAAGAATAATTTTAAATGTTGTTGATATAGATCAACATTACCTACAAGTAAAGGAGAGTTTACATCAAGAGAATGTACACGAAAAATTCAAAGGGTATGAGATTAAATAAGATGGATTTCTTATGGAAAAAAATAGATTTTATGTTCCTATTTCCATAGAAATTATGGATTTAGTATGAAAGGAAATGCATAATGTTTTGTATTCCAAACATCCTGGTTACAAGAAAACAATTGTAGTAGTAAGAAGCCAATTCTTTCGGTCTAGGATGAAGAAGGATGTTGTTGATTTTATTTCCAAATGCATGGAATGTCAAAGAGTTAAAGCTAAGCATAGACACCCATTGGGTTTTCTACAACCATTACAAATTTTGGAGAAGAAATGGGAAGTGATAACCATTGATTTAATAATTAAATTACCAATAACAATAAGGAAACATGATTCAATAATGGTAGTTGTGGATACATTGACAAAGGTTGCTCATTTTGTCCTTATAAAAATGAGACATACAACAATTAATATTGTAGAAATTTACATGAGGGATATTTATAGGTTGCATGGAATACCCAAGGAAATCATATCAAACAGAGATACAAAGTTTATTTCAAATTTTTGGAGGGGAGTTTTCAAGGGATTTGGCACAAATCTGAACTTTAGCACATACCATACCATCCACAATCAGAGGGGAAGACTGAGAGAATCAACCAAGTAGTCAAAGACATGTTAAGAATGTATGTGATGGATAATCCATCTAAGTGGAAAGAATACTTGCATTTGGTTGAGTTTTTCTATAATAATGGGTATCAAGATTCCTTGAAGATGAGTGCATTTGATGATTTGTATGGTAGAAAATGCAATACTCTAGTGAGTTGGGATAAACCAACATACAAAGTGGTACTTGGGCCATAATTTCTCAAGGACATGGAAGAAAAAATGGTTAGAATTAAGAAGAATTTGAAGGAAATAAAAGAAAGATAGAAAAGTTATGCATATAAGAACATGATAGCTAGAGATTTTAAAGTGGGATAGCATGTAATTTTGAAATTGAATCCAAAGAAGAGCTCATTGAAGTTGGGAAACTTTACAAATCTAGTAGCCATATTTTCTGGTCCATTTGAAATATTGGATAGAATAGGGCCAGTTACATACATGATCTTATTTCCTGCTTCCATGAATGTGTGTAATCTATTTCATGTCTCTTTTTTGAAAAATTATATACATGATCCTAACCATGTTATTGATTAACATTTGATTCAGGTATAACTAGAGGGAGACTTTCAGGTCTAGCCAATGCACAGATTGGAAAAAAAAGTCAAAGTGCTTCGGAATCAAGTTATATAACTTGTGAAAGTTTAGTGGACCTACTACAGCCCTGAAGATGCTACTTGGGAGCATGCAAATGCCATGCGGGCAAATTACCTGTAACTCTTTGAAGAATTTTGAAATTATGATTTATGTTTTATTTACGCACTAAGGATAGTGGCAAAATAAGGGGGAGGGGAATGCAATACCCCAGTTTTCAGTCTCCAAATTAAATAATGTTGTTTATTGTTTTATGAAAGGACATAGTGCCCAAATAATTAAAAGGGGTCGGATTTCTTAGGAAATGTAATACTTTCTCATTATTAATAATAAAATACATCATTGGCTACAATATAGACAAGGAAAATAATTATAGAGGACTTTGATTCCATGAGAGAGGGGGCCTTAAAAGGATAATTGTTTTATTATATTTTATTTACCCATAATTGTTTTATTTAGGAGAAGTGGTTACATGATATTCTTGGGGGAAAGTCCACATGGTTCTTGATTCCATGTTATTATATCAACCCATATGTTCAGATGGTTGGGGGTTCTTCTCCATTCACTCTTTCACTCTTCATTCACTCTTTGATCATCCATTATTCCGATTCATTCTGATCTTGGATGGGAAAAGGAAGGAAAATGAATTGTTGGAAGAGTAGCCATTGTTCGTGGTTGTGTTATTTGTTGGTGCATTCCAACCATTAATTGATGCATGTATGTTAGAGATGAATTGGAATGTGTTGAATATTATTCACAACTTTGAATCCTAAGAGTCCAAGCATGGATATTCTGGACCAAATGCACTGGATCCCTAGAAATATGTAGACAACTTGAGAGACTGTCTGGAAGTGAAGGGGTTTCATTGTCTTTGGGTGGTGTAGGATGAGGAGAAGAGGGTTTGTGTACTTTTCATTTTTGTGTCTAAGAAACCTATGAGAGATTAAGTGATAACTAGTTTGTGGAAGCTGAGTGTCATCCTAGAATCCATCCATGTCAATTCATATCCCTAGATCAGGGGTGACCTACTATTGAGATTTGGAACAACAACATCTGTTATTGGGTGGAAGGTCCTTGATATGTGCCCATTTGACGATTGAAATTGTTTAAGATAAGTTCTCTATGTCATGGTTTTCTCTCTTGTGTATTTATTTCCGCTGCATATTAATTATTATCTCTGATATATGATGTGCTAATGTTATTCCTGGTTGTTGTTTATTGTTGTGGATGGCATGTTAATACCTAGTTACAGTTAGCATGAATCTTGATGAATGCATGTTTACATTTTGTGTTTCTTCATGTAATTAATAGATATCAGAAATGCAAAATAGCCCCGGAGGGAGAAAATAGAGGTACCCATGCAGTGCATATGATTCATATCAAAGTATAAAGAAAATAAATTCAAGTTTCATGACCTAGGTGTCTTACACACACTAGCTAGAAAAAAAGACTTCTCTTTTATCGATGGATTTAGTGGGTATAACCAAATCAGAATTGCACCCAAATACGAGGACAAGAAAACTTTCACATGTCCTTGGGGGACATATGCTTATTAAGTGTTACTGTTTGGACTATGTAATGTCCCCACTACTTTTTAGAGAGTTTTTTTAACGATCTTTTTTTACTTGATCCATGAGTATGTGGAAGTATACATGGATGATTTCTCTATGTATGGTGATACTTTTCTTGAAGCATTAGATAATTTAGAAAATGTTTTGATATGGTGCCAAGAAAATAACTATTGAGTCTCATGGTTGTCGCATTTTCATCCTCTTTTCCTTTCAGCATTCGTCACATTTATCCATATTCTAACACTCCATAAACCATTCATTAATACCATTTTCATAATTAAATATGGGATTATCCTTATTATTTTTCAAATCATTTATTTTAGTATTAAAAGAGAATTTGTGATTAAATATTAAAAAATTGACATGTTTTCATATATATCTCAAAAATGTGTGAGCTTTGTCATGTGTAGGAATATGTGAAGGATTAATTCAAAAGACTTGTCAAATACTTCCTCCACCATTTCAATATTTGAGGAGATAATTCAAGCCTATTCCAAGGAGAAGATCATGGAGATGTGGTTGTCATATCTTATCCAAGATATATGAGAGATATGTGTGAGGATTTGAAGGGATTATATTTTGTAATAATGGGAAATGGGTTGAGACAAAAATGGATCTGTAATTATGAGATGTTTATCTTCTTTTCAAAGCTCTCATGTATAAAAGAGAGTGCCCTCTCTTCATGATGGGGGAGAGAATTATTATTATGTAGATTAGAGACAAGAATCACTATTATGTAGATTGGGAGAGAATTAGTGTTATGTAGATTAGATATGAGAATCGTTATTATGTAGATTGGGAGAAGAATTATTATTATGTAGATTAAAGGGAGAATTATTATGATAGGTTCTTGAGGAGAATTGTTATGATGTAGATTTGATTAAAAAAGAGACTCATTTTGTAAACCTACTTGTTGAAGATTAATGAAAGTTTGAGTTCAGTGATCTTGTGTCTCTTAGAAGTTAGCATATGGTGATCTAAATCTTCCATGTTGGCATCGGCAAGGGCCATCGATCCATCTTGGTAAGCTTATTGTAAATTGTTAGTGTAGATTTTCATTTCATGTACCTGCTATTTTGATTTCATGTTATTTTGTTTGATTTCACTATTCGAATGTGTTGCAAAGTGTGGTAATGCAGGAATAGTTGGATCTCCATATTTCACCATACATGAGCTTTAATGGGGCATTCCACTTGTTAGTTTGGTTTTTACAAGGGATAGAATCAAAGTTCATCTTTTCCTTTCATGAGCCATCAATGAACAGGTCAATCACCTGAGCAAGATCTTTTGCTTGTTCATGAGTTTTTCTTTCCAGCTTTTGAGTCGTGTAAAGATTGTTATTTTTAAGAGTGTGTTGGTTTCTAAATGGTTTTATTATCTAATCTATACTAGACAGACATAGGAACCTATTTGTTATTGGCACATATAGTGAATCAAATCTACTGATTACGAATCCTGGTTGATAATTTATGTTTGGTAATATACTATGCATATAATTGCACCAACATTTTGGCGCCATTGTCGGGGAGTTGTAAGCATTAATAGGTAGTATTTGGATTAGATTGCTTTAATGGTTTTGGATTTGTTTTATGGATGACCTAAGGGGGAAGAGAAGACAGTAAGATGTGTGGGAAGAGCCCATGCATCCACTTTGGTGGGGTTGTTCCAAAGTCAGGTTGTCCTCTTCCTTTTATGCAGAAGTGTGTTTCTCCTTATTTTATGCAAAAGTTTGTTTTTATTTATGCAAATTTAGTTTTTATTTATGATGAGATAACTTGTCCGAACCAGTAACCTAGTGATAGTAGGGTCCCAATAACGCAAGGAGTTCGAGTTTGGCGTGTTTTATCTTTACAAATAGTTTTAATTTCTTAGTTTTAAAATTCAAATCTTTTGATGATAAATCATTCTCCTTTTTCAATATGGTTTAACAATGAGTATAAGCTTGGAACAACTCACTCAGATCCTAGCAAAAGTTAGGATATCCTCTTCTTTGGAAGAGGAGATCTAGACAATAGCTAAAAGTTTAATTACTCCTCCAGAGGAAAACGATGAAACAACATACAAGGAACCCTGTACATCTGATGACGAACAAGACATCGAGGATGATAATGAGGAGTTGTGACCCGACTTGAGAAGTGAAAACTATGCCTACAAAAGCATTATCGAACGATGGTTTCAAGCAGGTACCAGGTTAGATCCATTTAGTTTTTCTTTTTATTTTGTTAATTTACAGTTTCGACACTTAATTTTGCACGTTTATGTATATTTTAGATTGTCAATTATGATATTCACAGTGAACATATTATTATTACTGTTGTGCTTATGGTTACATTGGATCTTTGACTACACTTAATTAATCTCTAATTTTTAATTAGCGTAGTGTAGGTAGGACTTTGCTTTCAAGTTTTTTTGAATAAGTATGCTCTCCTTCGCGCTTTGTGTGATCTCGAGGATCAGAAAGAAGGATGTATCTAACGTTTTTAGGAATGAATTAGTTGATGAATTGAAAACATACTTAATCAATTTTTCATCTTCAATTTGCAATTCATTTTGTCTCCATTTGCTAATAAATCTATTCTCTTTAATTTTATTTGAATTTGTTTTCTTTTTAAGAATAATGGAATTAGAAAAAAAAAGGGATAAAACACCAAATGCTTCAAGTTAAATTAGGATTCTCGTTTTTATTATTTATAGGAATAAAAATAAAATAAAATTAAAATTAAAATATTAAAATTTAGCTTTTGTGATTGTGTTTTGATTTTATAGCTTTGCAGGAATAAAACATTAAAATATATATAAATAAAAAAATAAAAGCACACTTAGATAGGTTTTTTTTATTCTTTATTTTATTTTTACAAGCAACCATTCCGAGCATCAAACCAAAAAATGCACTGAACATTCTTATTCCTAGTGTCTCAAATCATATGAAAGTCAGCAAGACTTATTCAAACATTAAAAATTATGAATCAAGCATGTACAATGAATATGGTGGCCATCCACTCTATCAACTTGAGAGTGGAACTGTAGAACCAGGAAAGAAATGTGAGGAGAAGAAACAAAAAGCTAATCTAAAATGAACCAGACAGAGATCCAAGAACCCATGCTTGATTTTCATCTCGGAGTGAACGGTTGTTTCAGATTCCAACTAATCAGAGAAAAAAGCATAAATGGACACATTGGATGGAGAGAAATAACGATGCATATAACTTAAAGAAGGAAGGTGGCTCCTCCAAGCAATATGGCCCCAAAGACGACCATGGTCTTCTCTAATATAGTTGTCTCCACGGCTCCACTGTTTGGTGGCAAAGCGGTGCCTGGGCCTGTGGCCAGGGGGCTAGATGCAGGAGTCTGATCGGTGGGTGATGAGGTTGCGCTTCGAGTTTTGGAAAATTCTGAAGGGGTAGAAGCCAGTGGAGATGTTGTGGGTCAAATTTCCTGCTTCTGATGATTTTCAGGAGTGCGCTCTCTGTATTTTTTTTGCCTCAATTTCTTTTCTCGTCGGACAGGAGTCACAGTTGGAAGAAAAGGTAAGTTTTATAACTGAATAAATTGGCAAGGAAGGGCCGCAATATCATGGGTGATTCTTTTCGATATTGGTGGATGAGAATGAAATATCTCAAGTTTTTGCGGGTGGATGCAAGACTAAATTCTATTTACTTTTGATTTCGTATTAATATGATTTGCAACAATATTATGAGATACAATATCCACCCAATATTTTGGTACCCAAATCTCACACGACATCTATTTAAATATTTACATATGATTCTTGCAAATACTGTTTCGATCAGTTGTTATTTAATTTTTTCCTCCATATGGATAAATAAAGATTGAAATTTGTTTCCAAGCCGCAATAGTATTCTTGATTCCTATTGAATCTCAACGGGCACAAGCTCTCATCACAGAAGTACTCATGAAAACCCTTATCCTTGTTCTCGGGGTGAGATCTACATTAACAGATATATTTATCCCAACTGCGACTGCTTTATTCATATCTGCTCATTTTCATTGCTTGCTTATCGACATGATGTGATTCGCTTCCGAAAACTTCAATGGACTATTTATCTAGGCAGTTATAGACACCAAAAGAATTATGTCATTCGAGACGATGGAGTGGGATCTCAATCCTGAACATCCCCAAATGATAATTGAACATACTTTTATCATATCATTGGTCACTCTGGTAATTTGATTCCACCCTAGCCGTATGAAATCTCCACAAGGAAACTCATCTCACTTTGGAAACTTTTGACTCACTTTGGCACCACTTGTCGGGTCCTTTCCTATGCCTCTACCAGAAGAGTATCCTCCCATATCTCATGCCATCGACTCCATTGGAGATTCACCATGGTAATCACTTTTTGTGTCTCCGAGATGCCCACCTTGCAGCACTGCATTTTCCTCCTGACCTAGGTCAGTTCACACATTACACACAGATGATTCATGGGTCTTAACCAAAACGCCTTCAGATCCTACTATATTCTAAAGAAGAATGGCACAAGAAAAACGTCTACAGTAGAGAGATTGTTTTGCAATAAAAACATGTAAAGAAAGCGAGTATTATGAATATATGATGCGTTATATACACAAAAATCTAGTGCTTTTTCCTTATGACTTAGCAAAATATGTATGCCAAATATTGAGAATATCACCTTCTAAAGACTACTGTGACATGCATTATGAAGTTATGAAAGAGCAACCATATGATCGTATACCTAATTTCAATGATGTAGATTCTTTAAGACTTACTAGTATTGGAAGGAATGAATTTATTAATATCATGAACAAGTGCAGATATAAGAAAATTATGTGGAAGCTTAACAAATCAATACTTAAAGAGTTGATGCCAATGCAACCAGTTGACTTCCCAGTTGAACCATGGTGGGTTGTCTTTCTTGTTGATTTTACCTTGGAGAAATTTTGGAAACTTACAAAGGAGGAGACTTCAACAATAGATAAAATCTGCAAAGAGAAGAAAACTCATTTATATTATTTGATCCTGAAATCATATGGGGTCTATATCGAAGAATATTAGTATACTTCGATGTCCCTGTTTATCTAGATGACCATTTAAAAGTTTCAAATATTCAAAGATTTCTTTCAAATAGGGAGAAGTCATATGAAGATCCCACAGAAGAGATATTGTATGGACTTTTTGTGGTTTCAAGTGAGAATGCAACAATTGTCGCATTGGCTACAACATTACAAGATGATTTGCATCATCTTTAGGTTGTTGCATCTATTGTGTGCAGATTAGGATGGGCAATAAAAGTCATTGATCCTGTTGTTGTTCTTCAAGAGTCAAGTATGCCTGGATCCCCAAGTAGTTTGATCAATAATTATGATGATGGCACTTAGTTGACAAGGTTTGGTGTTGAGAATCCTTTGAGTCGAAGAAATTCAGATTTCTAGGAAGATGTATTGAGTGGTGATATCTTAAAGGTAGTCTGGAAATAATAGAAATAAACAAATTTTATTTATTTTATTTTTTTTCTTTGGGTGTGTGATATAAAATAAACCAAAAACAATAAGCAACAAACAAAAAGAAAAACAATAAGTACATAAAAAGCATAAAAATAAGAAAACTTGTATCAAACATTGCAAATGGACATTTCACTAATTCCTGACAACAATATCAAAACATGTTTTTATGATTAGCATTAATTTGTTTTTCTTAAAGTCACTTCAACGATGAAATAAGCGTGCAATGACAACAGGTATAAGAACATATTTTTTATCTCTTTAATTTGTCGCATTCATACTTACTATTGCATTTTATGTTTTATGATGATCTCACAAGTTTTATTGTAGGATTAGTACTAAGTTTGATTGCGGGAATGAAGGCGCTCACATTCCACGCCACAATGACTTTCAAGAATTGCAAAAGCATGTCTTATTAAAATCTTGAAGGAGCTAAATTTTTCATCGCACATGTCATGACATTTGTCGCTACACCTCCATCTTTCATAAAACCAACTTCGCCATGACATGATCATTTACATTTCTCCTTCCAATCTTATTCATCACCCATGCGGGAATCCACTTTCCATCGGCTTATCCTTCATGACTTTGCACACGCCTATATTTTCGAGTTGCATACATCCATTTATCTTCTTCAGTTCATTTTCCCTTGTCAATAAAGCTATCTAGCTCCCTTTCCATGATTATATTGCCTTTCCATAAATGTTGTTACTACTGAGATCGTTCATATAGTCCTACCAAATCATTTTTGTAAAAAATTCACATTGACTAACGTGGGATTCCTTAAGGCCCACCTTTCAACAAGTCTTGCCTCATCGACCTCAACACCTTATCTGGGATATAGACTAGAGCCCATTTGAGTACCTAGAGGCTTGCATGCTTTAATGGAAAGTTCTCTCACTGACAATCATGGGAATACATCAATGTCCCTTGATCGTCAAATATTGCAAGTGACTCGACATCAGCTCATTCATTCGCACTTCACAATATGTACTCAGGTACCTTGGAACTCATTGACATCAATGATTAGTTTCCTCGCATTGGTTAACGACATTCATCAATGGTCGATAATCCAATGACTTCTCTTCATGCTCGACATCGACGCATTCATTCACATGACTAGAACTGTACCATCGGATTAGCAGCGGGTGAAGACTATATACTTTTCCATGACTCCTCAATAGTTACAGCAGCATGACTTCAACTATATGAGAGTACTACAACTCCACTTTCATACTTCTCTTTTCCATGATTCATCAGCAGCAGTTTGGATTCCTCCATTACACATTCTTTGATCCAACAATGACAACAGTCAATTCATCAGTAGCAGTTCAGATTCCTCCACTTCACATTCTTTGATCCAGAAGTGACAACAGTCGCAACTATAGCAGCAGTCTCCTTTCAAATGATCCTACAGCAGTGACATCTTCCATGCTCCGGTAGCCACATCAACCATATTCCTATTACATAGTTCATCAACATTTTGAGTAAGTGAAGGTATGTTGTTTTCTAATCTTTAATCATGCAATTCCTTACATGCTAGAGTGAATGAATTTGGAAAATTCCCTCACCATGTTCCATTTCCTTTATTGTTTTCGTACACATAACACATCTTCAGTTGGGGGGGGATATTCATTACCATTTGATTCCATTTACACATTCATCACCTCATATATTGATGACCAACATGTCTCATCAAAACTACACTTTGTTGCACTTTTTCCAGCTATTGATCTATCTTGGCATGATTCATAACATGAAGAAAAGGATTTCTTATGCACGTTGATGGCTTATCATTTGCAATGCATGTGTGCTTAAAATATTATTACAGCAAGAAGACAAGTAAATGAAATAAATGTTGTTTACACAAGAACCAACATTTTGTTATCGTAACAGCAAGAGAAAAAATAATGAAATGAATGTTGTTTACACAAGAACCAGCATTCTCCATATTCATGGTTGTCACATAAGAACCAACCATAAGAAAATGTCAGTAGTTACTTATGTATTTCACATCATGGAATGATTTCATTCAGAATCCAAAAGTCCTAAAGAATAACCATGAAAGGTTGCATGAGAACATGCCACAAGATCAATTGGGGGGGGGATTTTCATCCTCTTTATTGTTAAAAAAATATATAATCACGCATAACCAAAATTGAAAAGAAGAGTTTCTTTTGCAAGGTTGCATGAGGACATGCAACAAGTTCAGTTGGGGGGTATGTTGAGTCTCATGATTGTCGCATTTTCATCCTCTTTTCCTTTCAACATTCATGACATTTATAGATATTCTACCACTCCATAAACCATTCATTAATACCATTTTCATAATTAAATATGGGATTAGCCTTATTATCTTCCAAATCATTTATTTTAGTATTAAAAGAGAATTTGTGATTAAATATTAGAAAATTGACATGTTTTCATATTTATCTCAAAAATGTGTGAGCTTAGCCATGTGCAGGAATATGTGAAGGATTAATGTAAGACCCCTCCTAGCTAAGGACGACTACCCTGACATCAGGTGCAATTTTTTTTTTGTTTTAACCGTGTGTGCGCGCGTGTAGAAGAACAACCCTCTCGATCCTACATGACCACTCGAACCAACAGGACGCAAGTAGGACAACAACATCAAGACGACAAGACAGATCATAGTGACAACAAGAAGCACACGTCCCCGAACAAGAAGCGGGCAACTAAAGGCTG
>JASDQU010106186.1:198740-219959 GCA_032191745.1 Picea mariana
GGTGGAGGACACAACTCTATATAGCGAGAAAAGATTCCTAAGGTCGTACTACATCCCATAGTCTGATAATCAAACGAACAGATGTGCTTTATCCAAGGGAGACTCATTATGCTGCCAATAAAGAAAATACTTTTCCCATCCTCTTTTTGGGGTATATTTGATTTTTTTGTTCTTTTTGATGATTTTGAAAAAGAATAAAAGAATATTACGTTACAATGGAGGAATGAGTACTGCAAACATACAAGCTCAAGGCACAAGGACAAGACTGATGCTCTGGTGAAATTATACTCAGGAAAAAATCCTCCAACGGCCAAAGGTTTTAAGACTCAAAAGCAAACTGTTACAAGGTTGATGGGTAAGGTATGCAAATGCGGTTGATAGAACACACAATGGTAACATCCTTCAATATAAGTTTAACGAGCCCAGAGAAGGGAAGCTCGGTGGTTTTTCATATTTAGAGAGTCTGAAAAAGCATAAAAGGAGACTCCACTGGGGTACCTTTTTCGAATATATTCTAGTCGGTTCAAAAAAGGGATAAACTAGCACCGATTAGATGTCAATTCAAAACCATTTTAACGAGTGTGACAAGGACAAGATCACTCGGCTATTTTTTCACTTTTAAGGAGTCTGAAAAAAGCTTAACTATGGACTCCGTTAGGAATATTCTTCTGTACCAATTTAACGAGTGTGAAAGAATAAGGTCACTCAGCGATCTTTTCAATTTTAGGGAGTCTGAAAAGAGCTTAACTATGGACTCCGGGGGGGTTTCTTTTTCGTAAATTTAGTCCCTCAGGCCCGAAAAAGGAATAAAATTATACCTNAGGATACTCTTCTAAAGAATGGGAATTCAATAGAGTATTTCTTTGTTCATACAGTTGACCGTCTAGACCAAAAAAGGGGTAAACTACCGCAGGACAGATGTGACTTCAAATTTCAGTTTAACGAGCGTGAAAGGTCACAAGATCACTTGGCAATATTTTCATTTTTAGAGGGTCTGAAAAGGGCTTAAAAGGAGACCCGTTATGTTTTGGGAGTATGGAGGGTAAGACAAAGAGTGAAAAAGACCCATGCAAATGAGGCTCAAACTCATATTCAAGAAAGACTATACGGACTCTCGAGCCTACAGTGTTGTTAAAAACAACATGCACACCATAATGCAACCAGGACCTACCTAGGGCATCCATGTTTTGGTAAGCTCTACCACCAAGTTGCAACACTTCTAGTGCAGATATGACGGTTCCGTGTCACAATCGGGTGGGATCGATCCTATAGCATAAGAAAAATGCAACGAGATGCAAAAGTTGGGATGATATCCTAACCTATATGCGCAAGTTGATTTTTGAATTTTTTTTTTTTATGGACCGTCAATATATTTTTTATTTTTTATTTTTCGAAACTCAAAAAAAAAAATGTCCCAATACTTGATCAAATCCCTCCCATATAACTCCTGGATCACTCTAAATGGTTTTTGGTATAAAGAAACTGATAAGGGGGGGCAAAAAAGTGACAAAAAGGAGCCAAAAAGTCTATAAATAGAAGCTGGCAGCTCATTATCACCATTGTTGATTTGGAAACAGACTCTGGAGCCAAAACACCCCCTTTACCAAAGATTGTGATTCTGGGAGCTACAGTGGACGAAACTGACTTCTGCTTGGACCAATTAAGTACAAACTCCCTTATCTAGCTATTAAATACATCAATTTTAACATTTAGTTGATTTTTTGGGTGGGCATCGACCTCAAAAAGGTCGGCCCTAGGTACACGCGGGTTGTCCAGAGGCAACCCGCGGGTACATGCGTGTAGAACAAATTATGCATGCATGTACACGTGACTGTCACCTCGACATGCCGTGTGTACCCCCCCTTAATGATGGAAAAGAAAATGACAAGATGTATTGACCCTCCTTTACCTTGTTGTGTTGGCAGGATGTATGTCCAGTGGAGGGAAAGGGAGCACGAGGCCTCCAATGAGTTAGTGGCTGCAGATCCGAATGTTGTGGCCATGCTGACGCAGTGCGGGTTGGTAAAATTATTTTTATGTCCATTCATGCGCGCACAACCAAGGCTACCGAATGCCTTGATTGATTACTAGCACCCTGATGCAGAGGCATTCATGCTAGAGGGGAAATCCTTGGTGCCCACCACCGAGGATATTTAATTTCTGACTGGCCTCTCAAGGAGAGGGGAACCAGTCAACTTTTAGACTTTTCCTACGGGGCCGAGCAAGGTCTCGGAACTGATAGTTGAGTACTGTGAGGCTGGGACCGATCGTAGGGGTTCCTCGGTACCTGTTAGCAAGATTACCAGCCTTGCACTACAGACTATCCTATTGCTTATTGGGCGGATTACCGGCTCAGCAGTCGTGCATCAGGCTTTGCATGCATAGATGAACTGTGTGATCCAGTGCATGAATGCACAAATTTTTGATTGGAGTATGACACTGTTGGAGTGTATGAAGAGGCAATTGACAGATTGTCGACAACGGACACATAGGAACTTCGGGTTTGGTACCATCCTGTGTTCATTCTTTTTCGAGAGAGTTACGTGCTTCAGTCCTCGGCTGACAGTACGAGGACATCTGGCCACTTTCCCCATAGTATGCAGATGGGTAGTGTTACTACCACGAAAGAGTGGTGGAAGGACCGCAGAGGCCTTCAATGATGACTTTTTTGCTTGGCTGTCACGACAGATCCCTACTATCGAGGACTACCCATATGCGGGGATCGACTTCTCTAGATATATAGAGATACCAGTGCCTCCTAGTGAGGAGCGAGGGGAGATGGGTAAGTCTCCACCTGTATAGTTTTTTTGTTTGCATATGTAATTTTTATGTCTTTTTGTTATATATATCATTTTTGTATGTCAGAGTATTTGATGGGTAAACGTGTATTACGTGTAGATGTGGGACCCATGCGACCTGCCGACTATGCACAGAACAGGCGTTGCCCACGGCCAGAAGCCGTAGCTGCCGCCGCTGGGTGAGCAGCAGTAGCAGGGAACCTCCCAGCAGGAGAGGCTGAGAGAGTCCTGAGGCGAATTGAGCGGAAATTTACTGCGCTCACTCGCACAGTCCCGATGGCAGAGATAGAGGACCTGCCACCATCCATGCAGACTCATGTTGTGGGGCCACCTCAGACATGGGTCCGATTGTTTAGGCGTTTAGCCCGCGCTGTAGAAGATTATAACAGGGCCCATAGGCCCTGAACATACCTTTAGACTTTTTATGTGCCATGAGCACCTTGTTGTATATATTTTTTGAGGGCATAAGCCCGGTGACTCGTTACTGTTCCCACTTTTGAGGTGCTTGCGTCCATCTATGTACTCTGAGGATTTTATGATGTTTATATATGGTTTTTATCTCTTTTTGTGTCTTATGGATTATGTGTGCAAAAATGTATTTATATGTTTATGTCCATGATCTTTTTATATGTGGGCAAGATGCCAATCTAAAATGTGATTAGCTAGAGTATCTATGATTTGGTTTAATCTCCTAGGAACATGAAAATATGTAATATAATCAAAGTTGAGTTCTAAGAGACGTACCCTAAGGAATCGTCGGTGTAAAGTTGGATCATGTACCCGGTATATTCTGTTTAGCTGCGACACAACCAGTTGAGCATCTAGATAGACCTGGATATGAGAGATACCCAATGACAATGCATCACGAAGCAACTCAATAACTGCACTATACTCGGCAACATTATTTGTGGTGTCACCTAAGCATATACCTCCGGAAGATAACAACTGACCCTGTGGTGTAAATATTACCCAAGCTGCGGAGGCAAGCCTCCGCATGTGTCAAATAGCACCGTCCGCATACCCAACGAACACCTCAGACTCTCATGACATATGCCATATTGACGAAAGATAACATCAATGACACGTCCATAACACTTTTTTAAAAGAAATGTAAAAAAGTAATAGTACAAAGACTATACATATGTTACAAAAAGTTACCCACAGTGACCTTTCTATGAGTAATATTTCTTGAGGTAGAGCCCATTTCTACCGCCAAAGCATTCCCTTCAAAATCGACCAAACGATAAGCACCCTTTTTTAAAACCTCTTTGATAATGAAGGGTCCGAACCACATGGGTTTAAACTTTCCCGCCCCCAGGGGGTCCTTGTCTTGGTCATAGACCAGGACAAGGTCGCCCTCAGAAAAAATCCAAGGACGAACAGACCTATCATATTGACACTTAACCTTATGTTTGTGAGCCTCGTTGGCCAGGGTCACATCATGACACTATTCATCAAGCTGCTCAAGGTGTACTAACCATTCTTCAAGTGGAGAAGTGTCTGGCAATAATTGTACTACCAATTTCAGAGATGGTATTTGACATTCGATGGGAAAGACTGCCTCCAGCCCATAAATGAGTTGGAAAGGTGAGAAACCGGTTGCAGTATTAACTGATGTTCGGTAAGCCCATAATGCCGAGTATAACATCAAATGCCAGTTTGACTTGGCTGAGTTGATAGTTCGCTGTAGAATCGTCTTAAGAGTTTTGTTTACAGCTTCCACCTACCCATTGGCTTGGGGGTAGTAAGTTGATGAATGTTCTTGCCGTAACCCAAGATTTGATGTTAATTTGGACATCATTTGGTTCTGAAAGTGACTGCCATGGTCAGTGACAATCTCTCTCGGGACGCCGAACCATGCTATAATCTGGTTGAATAAAAAGAGAGCTGCAGTCTCTCCATCATCTTTAAATGTTGGCATAGCTTCGACCCATTTAGTGAAGTAGTCGACAGCTACGATGATATAGCGGTGCCCCCTTACTAAAGGGGGGTTGCATGTAGTGTAATCAATCCCCCACTTAGTGAAGGGACCAACTGTGATGACAGGAAACATGGGAGCAGGATGTTCCCTCATCTTCCGAGAGAATATTTTGCATGGATGGCACTTCTTGACCGACTCGATACAATCTTTGATAAGTGTGGGCCAGAAGTAACCTGCACATAAAATATTTTGGGTTGTTTCCAACCCAGATAAGTGACCGCCACAAGCTCCTGTATGACAATCGTTGAGCACTATGAAGGCCTCCTCATGAGTGAGACATCGATGCAAGATGTAGTCTACACCTCTTCAATACAACGTATCATTGAGTATGAGATAGTTCTTAGCCTAATGGCGTATCCGCCGATGCTCGTCATGAGAAGCAGAGGTGGGGCACTTCAAAGTCTGTAGATAGATTAGTATATCTTCGTACCATGGGTCTAAAGATTCAATCAAAAACATATCCCCCCAGATAGGCAATTCCTCAGGCACAACGTCACCTGACTCAACCGGAAGCTCCGAAATAAGTTCTGCGAAGACCAATGACTTCTTGGACTTTGTTGAAATGAAGTCTAAGTCGAATTCTTGGAGGATGACCATCCATCTACTGATTTTTCCACCGATAACTCGTTGTGTCAACATGTACTGGAATGGATTCACGGCAGCGATGATAGTGGTCTTGTGAAACAGAACATAGTGACGGAACCGTTGAACATCATGAACTGCTGCCAACACAAGTTTTTCGAGATGGGAATAATTAAGTTTTGGTCCTACGAGGCCTCGGCTCAGGTAATAGATCATGTATTCTGAAAATGAATCATCTTCCTGGACTAAAACCATGCCTATAGTTGACTCTGTGGYAGCCAGATATAAGAAGAAATCTTTGTTATAATTAGGTGGCCATAGCAGAGGTGCGGTTGTGAGGGCATGTTTTAATGTGTCAAAAGAGCATTGAGCGGCTTCRCCCCAGAAAAAGGGAACATCTTTCTTAAGTAAATGCATAAATCCCTTGGTGATTTCGGCATAGTTGGCGATGAAGCATCGTAAGAAGTTTGCCTTGCCTTGAAGACTCTGAATTTGTAAGATTGTGCGTGGGGGGGGCAACTGGATTATTGCCTCAACCTTAAGAGGATCCACCATGATCCCTGTTGTTGATACGATGAAACCTAACAAATGTCTTGACATGACGCAAAAGCTTCACTTGTTGGGATTCAAGCGAATCCTGAAGTAGTGACAGCATTCGAAGATTAGTCTAAGGTGCATAGGATGATCCTTTCGCTTGTGAGAGCATGATGCTAAATCATCTAGATAGGCCTCAACTATATGTTTGAGGTCGTGAAATGAAAAAGACATGGCCCGCTGGAAAGTGGCTCCAGCATTCTTGAGGCCAAAAGGCATCTTACGATAGGCTAATGTACCCCACGGACAAATGAATGTCATTTTGTGTTGGTCCTCAGGTTTGATTTGGATTTGACTATAGCCCGAAAAACCATCCATGAATGAAAAGGATTCACAACCGGCACATTCATCAATGATCTGGTCAATGAATGGGGTTGGAAAATTATCTTTTGGACATGCCTTGTTCAAATCACGGAAATCGGTACACACACGAATTGTGCCTTGTTTTTTATCGACCATCACGGGGTTTGACACGCTTTGAGTGAAATTAATAGGATAAATGAAACCTACCTTGAGAAATTTCTCAACCTCAAGCTTAATGGCTGCTTCTTTCTTAGGATTGACTGGACGAAGTTTTTGTCGAACAGGCTTGGCATTAGGATACGTTGTGATTTCATGTTCAACTATTTTCGGATCGATACCTGGCATTTCCTCATAAGACCAGGAAAAAAAATCGTGGAATTCTTTGAAAAGATCCGTGTAAATTTGAACCTCTTCAGGGGAGCAATCCTCTCCGACAAAGACATTCTCCACGATGCCAGGGTTTTGGGAGATGTTAATAGGTATGGTTTCAGCGATAGTCGCCATATTTTTCTCAGCATAAATTTCTTGTGTAGCTAAGAGGTTAATAGGACATGGCTGATCTCCCGTCATGGTGATAGTGAATTCTCCTCCCTCAATTCGACGTAACTCTAGGAGGAAATATGATCTGTGATGAAGATCATCCCAAGGTTTGTCTGGACTAGTCATTGCTTCGATTACTGCTTCATCAGAAGGCAAGACTAAATCTAACGAATCGGTGGTAGCAAGAGAACCCTGAGCCCAAATAGGCTCTAGCAGTGGATCCAACTCTTGTGCAGGAGTCGGATTAGGGTTAACTGAAGCTTGCTGGACTAAAGAGTACGCTACTTCAGCAGCCAACAAGGGCATGGACATGCCGGAGTGCCCTGTCTCATCCATCGTGGCTGATGGGGAAGGAATAATCCACGGAACCTCAAAGTAAGTCGTGCAGAATGACGAAACATGAAAAATCTCAGCCTTGTGGTGATTAGATATAAACTTGACATCATTATGAGGAGGTGGGTAATCGAAGGTACCCATCAATGATGGCCACAACCCAACTCCTACGTTAACGACACCGGGCTGAGGATTATCAATCATGGGAACCGTGGATGCCCCCAAAGTTGAGTCAGGTCTAGAGAAGGACAATTGATCAATGGTCACTATCCGACCCTCATGTGGAAACAACAAGACTCGGAAAATTGTAGCAACCACAGCTTGCATAGCATAAGTCCAAATCTGACCTAACAAGAGGTTATAGTCGAGGGGAGCATCAACTACCTCTACTTCGATGCACACAATCTTCCCTCCTAACTGCACAGGGAAATAAGGAACGATGCCATGTGGTCGGAAAGAAAGACCGTCAAACACAGTAAGGAGAGTAGGTGACAGAGACAAAGTGGGCTGACCAATGGCCTTCCAACATGCTAATGACATAACGCATGTCGAGGCGCCCTCGTCGACCACCGTGTAAAAGATATTGTGTGTAAAAGTTTTCGTGGGATGAGCCACTACTATCTGAAACGCTACGTGGTAAGGAAGACGAGGTTTTAAGTTGGTTGTATCTAGCATGATGGTACCCGGGTTACAAGTCTCAGTAGAGCCTAAAGAAGTTAACAAGGCTTTCCTCTGAGCAAGGAAGCTCTGGAGGACTTCCAAAGTAGACATCGCACAAGGGGTTTGTGATAAATCTTCCACCACAGGGTAATTCTGGGCAGCCCTTGCATTTGGGTTGTGAGAAGTTCTCTTAAATGCACCCTTTGGAATGTGCATCATTGTTTCACCCAATGTCTTCTCGATCTGTAGAGGACGAGATGGGATCTCAGCTTCTTTTCCCTTCTCAGAGGCGCTTGGTTTACTATAGTCGTGTCGTCTAGTCGTGATTAAAGCATCACCCCTAACCATATATACGTTCGTGGAGGAGGAATTGTTTGGGGGAGGGCAGGTTTCTTAGCTACCCCCTTCAGCACTTGTAAAGGCTTGAGTTAAATTTTGCCCATGCTGAAAGGGATTAGTCAACACAGATTGTTGTTGTTGTGTGACAAACTTTTGGGCCTCTGCAAGTCGAGGACATAGATGGGTCAAGTATTCTTCCACACATAAGTTGCACGGATACCTCGCCTTATGTTTTCCATGGTGCCCTCACCAGCATTATCAGTGGGTTTTTTATCCCCCTTACCCTTTTTTTGTTGTTTTTTCTTCCCTTCAGGCTGTTGGGTGGCCTTTGGGTTAGTCGTTTGCACGGAGTGTACGTCCGACGTTTGGGTAGGAAGAGAAGCCAAAGCAGTAGTTTGGCTGGCCGCTGAGTGTTTTATAGATAATTGTTGCAATTTCTTTGTCAATTGCTCACAGGGCTTGGTTTGTGCTGAACCAACAATACCATCGGTATGTGGTCCAGCTCTCTGTCTAGTTTTATCCAGTATCGATTGTGGTGCATCCGGTAGGATGTTGTATAATAAACCAGACTGAGAATAGATGAGCTCAAACTGTTGAGCCCTCATGATGGCATCTTCTTTGGAGAAAACTCCTGAAGTCATGACGTCTTTGGATAATTGTGGGACTAAATACTTAAGGAACCACTCAAGCAGGAATGCTGGTGGGACTGGTACTTTGATTAGACTCTTTCGGCGTCTCCACTCTCAGATATGATCAGAGATATGGTCCGCTGTTGTCTGTTCAAAATTGGCAAGTAGCTCTGTGCCAGCGTCATATCTCACAGGTAACTGGAAATGGTTAAGGAAGGCCATCGCCAGTTCGCTAAAAGAAGAGTATCATGAGCGATCGAGCTCGATGTACCATTTCATGGCACTCCCGATAAGAGTGCATTGGAACAATCTCAACTGGACGGAGTCATCTTTCAATGAGTTAGATGAACACCAAAGATGGAAGGTAGTCACATGATCACCTAGATCTTCGTTAGGCTTGGCCTCGAACTTTGGAATGTTCGAAGGCAACTTCATTGGCATAGGAGGCCAATGTGGATCGTGACAAATAGGATCATTTAGCAACCTTGTTAAATCTGGAAAGTGTAACGTCGCCAGGAATGGTAGTTTGGGTTGCTGCTGATAGCCTAGGAAAAAGGGTCCTGGAGTTTGACTAGCACTAGGTTGCCAAGAAAAGTTTGGTTGTTGGCTCGGATTCTGGTAGAAACCATGGCCTTGACCAGCGTAAGGATTTTGCATCTGTGGAGACATCATTGGCTGATTCCCCATAAAGGACATAGGATGTTGGGCATTCATCATGTTTGACGGACTTTGGGAAGGATTACCCCATGCCGATCCTGACGAGAGAGGCATAGAAGTCTGTCCAGGGTTCCACTGAGTGTGGAAAGAATTACCCCAGAACGACATTCCAGAGGAGGGAACGGATCCTTGTCCTGAGTTCCAAAGTCCTGCTACATGTGCCCCCGGCGCAGGAATAGTACCCTGCGCCGGAGTATACTGTCCAAAAATGGGAGTGCCCCCAGACGGGAAAGTGGTGGATGCGAAAGTGTTGTTACCAAACATCCCGTTCCAAATAAACGGTGACGAACCTACCGTCATAGTGTGCGCAGGTGTTCCTTGACTCTCGACTCCAAATGAACTCGTGTGTGCAGGCTGCCCGGCGGACTGCGGATGCATACCACCAAGCGAAGGGAATGAAGGAGAGATATGACCTCCAGCGTAAGGAAAAGCGTTAAAAGGGACAGGAATGCCCCCAAGTTGACCTTGCAGAGGATCGTTAGAACTCCCTGCCCCCAGACCCAAAGTCTATAAAGTGGAGTGAGTGAGTGCAGGACTTGTGCCCGAACTAGGCATACCGTATGAGAACGGAGGGCCTGTCGCACTAGGTGTAAAGGGAGTTGTGGCCGTCGTGATAGATGGGATCGGTCCACTATGCGACGTAGTTGCGGCTGAGACCATGGTGGCCTGGACCGACGACGGCAAGTTAGGAGATTCTTCTCCTGTGGTAGCAACGGTGGTGGGAATGGAAGAATTCCCAGAGGAAGTAACAACGTTTGTTTCCATAGCTGTGTGAGGCACTGACAGGGGTTCATAAAATTGGATTGGTACACTGACCGATGGCCAAGTATCAGTGGTTGGGGTTTCAACCGAGCCAAGATTGGCGGTTGATTCCTCCGGGAGTTGTTCAGGCACAATGGTTTGTAACCTGGTTGCTTCGAAAGACCCTTGTTGGTCTAGCTTCCACCTCGATGGTAGCGGGGGTGGCTCCAATATAACCGATGGCAGGCCCAGAAGCCTTTGTGACCAGTGGAGCTCAGGATCCTCCACTGTGTGAGAATATCCAAGACACGCTAAGGTATTCTACACGTTCAAACAATAACACACACTAAAAAAGAAGCCCCTAAGATAAGACAAGCAATCACTAAACTATTTTGAAGAACAGTTACAACAACCAACACTAGAGCAACTTACCGGTGCAAGTGAAACTCAAACATCGAAGCACCCTCCAGGTATACTCTGCAAAGTGTGGCCCGATGTCTATCCTAGGTACCATGGTATACCCCCGCAGTCACCTGTGTATGTCCCTACAAAGATTGGCAACTAGTTTGCCAGCACGCAAACAGTCACCAGGCGGGTACAGTCGAAAGTCGGGTAGACCACAATGAGCAGGGTATCAAGCCCGAAACCTGTCAAGGGTATCGAGAGAAAATGGTCTGGAAGACAACTGAGGACCTCGAATGGATTTGAGACCCATGAAGCCCCGTGGCAAATGAAAACGATGGAATCCCAAAACAAGCCCTCGATATGTGTTCTCCACTACGCTTGGTCCAGCTTTGGAGGGGTTATCTCTGCTACCTTTCCTCATGCGACCTCATGTTTATCCCCTGTGTTAGAGGGGGGTCCTGGATAACTTCCACAAAACTGGACTTCTACACTCCCTATCACAGACTCCAATGTTTGGTTTTGAGTGGCCTTGGAGAGTTTCCTCTCCAACCTAATCCAAGGCCCTAGCCCTAAACTAGTGTATGAACCCTACAAACAAAAATTCTAATAGATTTTAAATTAGCGTTGCTTTTATGGCCTTTTTTACGTCATGGGGTATGAAGGTGAAACTGACGATGTGTAAAGACTCAAAGAAAAAACGAATGAAAAAAGCTGGAAACAAAAGACTTTTACTAAATGCAAAAATCAACAAATTTTCACAAAGAAAGACTTCTTTTTCTTTTCAATTTTTCTAAGATTTCATGCAGCAAACATAAAGGAATTTCACTCGACTACGAGCTACTTATGCTCTAAATGCACTACAAAAACTTATGAACAAAAAGACTTCTCCCTAGCTATTGATGCAGAAACACAATCTTCAAACAAAGAAGAAAATGAAAAGATTTTTTTTCTCTTTTTTTTTTTATTTACGTGCTAATAAAGCGACAAAGGGAAAATACCGACAAGCCTAAAACCAAGAAAAAACAAAATTCTGGCTTAAAGCACAGATCGCAAAGAATCAGAGCAAAGACACACAATGGAAATCAAGAAAGCACCAACTCTTACGCTTGTCTAAAAACCATAAAACGAAATTTTTCTTTTTTATCTTTTCTATCAACTATCAACTAAGAGAAACAGGCTAAGGGTAAGAGGCCCTAACCTACTGACTGTTCAACCCTGGGCTCAAACACCTAAGAGGAACACTTCTCACCACAGGAGGGGATGACTGCCCCACCCTAATTGAAAAGTAGCCTGTCAAGCATGCCTCTGTCACTGAAACAGCATGCGTGCGAACACGTGCTGAGCTACAACAGAGCGCGTGTACCCGTGGGCTGCACTTTCACAGGCCGCATGTATGTATAAACTCCAAGAAAAAAATAAACACAGGAAGCCCAGACCAGGAAGAGTCCTATGGTATTTATAACCAGGGTCTCTTGAAGGCTTGGATGCTTCTTCTTAACAGAAAAGAAAAATAGTTGCAAGGAATAACAAAATGCAATAAAGCAAACTGAGACAAGACTGTGAACCGGGAAGACTCAGAGAGGATCCAGAAAGCCCCCTGAGAATGTATAATTCTGACAGGGAAGAGGAGGACTGCCTCTCAAGATTTTTGACTCCTACATGCTACTGAAACCTCTACAGCTAGCGTTCAAACACGGGCTGCAAGAGATTAGAGCGCGGGTACACGTGTGCAGGCCTTCTGCAGGCCGCATGTACCTCTGTGTGTCCTGAAAATTTCCATCAAGCAACAGTCAGGGAAAACTGGTATAAAGAACCAGGTTCCCTGCTAACTCAGGCCTTACAGAAAAAAGACAGGCAAAGAAAAAGAAAATCTAATCTCTTAAACTACCCAAAAACTCAACTAAATCCGGAAACCCTAAAGATTATCTTCCCCAGTATGGTTGCCAATTCCGTTGTTGGGAAATAATACCCTACGGACTAGCAAACTAGGGTCAAACTTGCATGCATATTTTGATCGTAAAGAAATGACCTTTTAACCTACCACCCAAAACTTAAACCCCTCTTTCACGATACATGCATGGAAAGGAACTACTAACCTTTTTACTGATGTTTGGTGTAGATCCTCCGTTGTGCTCTTGACCGCTTGCTTACGCTGCTCCTTCCAAAGTTATCATGTAATCAAACCAAACAACCACGCATGCATGCTACTTTTCTATTTGAGGGTTAGAAATTAAGCATAAATTACACAAACCACATATAACTCATGCATTGGGACGGGAAAAGTATTCTTTTATTATTTTCAAAATGAATCAACTTACAATAAAAGTTGAGACTGGCCACCACTCCTTGATCCTGATCCTGGGCTCCTCCTCTTATTTTGTCCTCCAACTGCTTTGCATTAATTCTCCTTAGGCTTGAGGAAAGGCTAAAGGGTTGGGACAATGGATTCGGAAAATGGGCAGAGTTTCTTCACTATAATTTTCCTCTCCCAAATAGTACCCCTACCCCTTCTTTTATAGGCTAGAAGGAGCTAGGGTTTTGGATGAACTCTCGGCCATGCATGGCCGAGAGTTTAAGTTAATTGACCCATATCTTTTTGTCCCGTCGAAAACTTTCCTATTTTTTTGTTTTGTTAGGTAAACGCGGGTTGTAGTAGGCCTTCCAGAGTTCACACGCGTGCAGTAGTGGGTTAGGGCGCGTGTGCCTTTACCCAAGAGGATTTTCAAAGAGGTTATTCAGCAGATGTTTTGGCAATGAAGGGATATGAGTTGGCCTGATGCCAGGTAAGCATGTGTGGTGCAATTTAGGGTTATAACAACAATGACCTACGAGAATCTATTGAGTTCTCACCCTGCTTTTAGGTCCAGTGAGTTGTTCTCGCACTCTGCTCAAAGCTTGACTGCGAGAATGACGTATTCTCGCACTGTGTAATACACTCAGCCTGCGAACCCTGTTTTCAAATTTTTGGCTTTAAGACTTTTGCATGATCAACTGCCCAAATCAGTATAGGTGCCAAAAAAGAGCTTCTTGGACCATCGATTGATGTTTTCTTGTCTTCGGATATTGTGCATGAACAGTCTTAGGAAATCATAGACTTTTCCTGTCCTTTTTTCTTGACTTTCGTTTCTTGACTCTTCTTTGTAAAGATATACTCTCTGATTTTGGAATATGAGTGTGCTTGTTTGGTTAAGAACCGGAGATCAGTTGAAAGTTGAGTTTCTTTGTCTTTATCATTTGCTCATTATTTGAAAGATCATTTTTCTCATGCAATTGAAAAGACTAGTGTGGTCTGCTTGTTATTTTTGTTTTCGTTGAAAGATTGGTTTGGGTTTTTGTCTATTGCTTGTTTATTAGCTTTTGGTTTTATTCACTCTCACCATCATGGTGTGGGTCCTTTTTGAAAAGTGAACAACGTTTTTCTTTCAAAATCATTTTCGTCTTCAAAAGTATTGAAAATCAATTGTTGAAATTATTGAAAAAGAAACAATAGAGAATTGTTATTTTTGCGTGATTTGTTGCAATTGCATTTTAAAAGAAATTGTGAATTGTAGTTCAAGGTTGATCCGGAAAAATTCTCTTTCCCTCCCGTACATAGGATTCATTGAACGAAAATTGATATATTTCATTCTCATCCATGCATTGTTGGGTCAGAGTCTCATACAACATCAGTTTCATCTCTGTTTCCTTTGAGTAACAACAGCTCTTAATAACACTGCGCAATTGTAAAATTTAACTAGTAACTCTTTTCTAGGGCTCTATTACACCAACATTTATCTAGGCTAGCGCTTTGGAATAGGAAGAGGGATACACTCTCCAAAGCACAAAACACACAATAGAATCTTTTGTTAAGGAGTTTCAAATTCCATTTACAACATCTTGTCCTGGGAAGCCCTTCTCACACAAGGGTCAAACATGAGGTCGCATTGATATTGACAGAGTTACTCACCTTGCTTTTTTGATATCAGTGTAGAGATTGCATGTATTACGAGGATCACTTGGAGGTATACCCACAATGATGAGTGGAATCCTTTTGAGTTGATTTCGGGCTAGATACCCTGTCCTTGCGTGTGGATCGGACTGTCGATTGTCCCCCCAGGATTTATTGTTGTCGGTGGTAACCTTAGCGGCCTATATTTATAGGGTCTTACACAAGGTGACTATGAAGGGGAAAGTCTTCACGGTACCTAGAATCGACTTTGGCCAAACTCCCTCGGGCTCCTTGGAGGGTATACCCACAATTATGTGTGGGAGCTTGCACCAGGGTGTAAGTCCATTAAGCAGGTCGTCAGTGTAAATTTTCCACCCTAGCCCAACCCCTTCTCATCTCGTTGTTGCGACGTTGGATTTCATCACCAACTAGTGACTTCGAAATTAGAAGGTTTTGTTTGCTTGGTGCTGCTTCCTAGATTTTGTTTACTAGTGCATGCTGTTTGTTTACCAAAGTTGACCATACGATTTTCTTCGTAATTTTGTCACTTGTTTACAATAGCTCCTCCACGTCGTTCATGTAGAATGCAGGGTTTATCTCCAGAGAATCTGGAAGGTTCTCAACCCTTGCCTACACGTACACCTGAGGGATCTCCTCGGTAAAGTGAAGTCCCAGTCGTCACCACGCCACAAGTGGAACGAACTGACTCTCTAGAACATTTCCAAATTATCAATACTCGAGAGGACTTTCGACTTCACCCTAATTCCGAATGACCATTTAGGCGATTGAATTCTTCCAGAGACTTAGTTGTTGTGTCTTCTGGATCACCGGTTGAACCCTTTCCAGGCATAGAAGGCCAGGATCCTTTTTGGTCTACGGGCGTTTTTCGACGGGACCTTTTTGGTCCAGGCTCACCTGTGATTTCCAAAATCTCTAGCCCAGAGACAATACCGTTTACTACCGCCTATTACTTTCTTGGTATCGAAATGGCCCATCATACAGATACTACGAGTGTTCACACCAGGATTAACACAGTTAGTCTCGCCCCCATCAGCACACCGCGAATGCCCAGCGTCACCCCAACACTACCACCAAGATACTGTGCATTGAATGCTTCCATTCCCACTCCTACGAAAACCCCATCTGACTCTCCTGGTGGTCCCTCCTCTTCTAGGCACTCTCTTTCGGGTTTTATTCCGATACTCCCTCAATTTCCTTTTGGAGGACCTCTCTCATCCTCCACTGGTAGTCTTAATCCTAGTGGCACTATTCTGTCATTCACACCAAATTACCAGATTCTCGTCAGTGGACAATTTCACCAAGGTGGTATGAATCAACCCCCTCTCAGCGGGAAAATTCCTATTGGAACGCAAATCCCAATTAGAACACAACCCCCAATTGGAACACTTCCCCCAATTGGAACACCACCTTCGATAGGAGGACCGACCCCACCTTATGGATAAAACATACCTCTGTCCTTGGCCCAATATTGGAATCGGTTGATACAACATCCTCCTCAATCGACTAGGGGGCAGCAATTTCCAACTACATTTGTGATACCCCCTAGTTTAGGCCAACCATATCTAGGTATGTTCAATCCCATGAGCTACTATCCTCTCTAACTGCCACTGAATCTGCCTGGGTCTTCACATTATATGCAGACTGCTTATGGTCCTACTGGTTTGCCTTCGGGGCTTCCTCCCCAAAGCCACCAGTACCCACAGGTGAATCGACAGTTACCCTTCTTGGCCACTTTGGATCTGTTGACAGGTGAAATTGACCGTCCATCAACTGAGAGAGTGGAACCGGTCCGGGGTTGTCTAATAACCCAAGCCATTTGGAATGAACCACCCTGACAGGTTTAGCGGCTCCGTTAGCCGATCTAGGGTCCTAGGAAAACCAAAGAGAAACTAATCTAAATTAACTGATCTAAATAAAACAAATAAAACTAACTAAACTAACTAAAACTAAATAAAACAAATTAAGTAAAAACAAACTAAATTAAAACTAAAACAGAACTAAACTACTCTAATTAACTATATATACATAATCTACTAATTACTACTATACTAACTCTACTAATTAGCTATTTAACTACTTATTGCACTATAACTTATTCACAAATGTACAATATCTACAACTTGCAGATTTGAATAAAACCTGTAAAATTCATTTGTTTTCTGCCCTAAGACAACTAGAGATGTTTTTTTTATTTTTATGATTTTATGAACAAGAAATAAAACTTACTGAAATTAAACGATCTAATATACTAACTGAAATTAAACAATCTAATATACTTATTCTACCTATAAATCTAACTAAACTTATATCTAAACTAAATTACTAATAAATACACTAAACAAAAAAATGACAAACTGACCTGGAAACACTCCAGATTTGTCCTGTGTATGATGACTTCGAAGCTGGTTGGAGGAAGGAAACTCGCACTGGATAATCCAAAAGCTTCTTGTAAACGATAGGCTGCACTGCTCTTTGAGTTGTTAACAGGACAAACAAGACATAAAAAATCATAACAATTATATGATTTATAAATCTCTGCAATAAGGGAAACCTATTATGCAAAAACTTATACTTAATAATTCAACTTATGAAGAAGAGAAATCTGTCATTCACAAACTGAATCAATTAATTGTTATGTTTTTTATACGCTGGAAGAAATCAGATATGGATTATATTGATTGAATTATATCATTTGCAAAAGACTAAGATAGCTAAAGTAGTCATTAAAAAAATGCAAATAGATACACATAAACATAAAACAAAATATTGATATTATGAAAAGCTAAAGTTGTAGCAGAATATCAAATTCTGTCTCAGTCTGTATTAAAATTCCATATCCTTGTTCTCCCACGAATGAGGATGATGTTATTACAAAAATAATGAGTACTTATAAGTTTTTCCATAGGGTAAAACCTCCCTGTGGATAATATCACACTGTTTACACAAATCTGGGAAGATATTCCCAAAATCAACTAAACTAGGAAACTAAGATGAAACTAAAATATTTCAAATATCCTCTAATTGTCCATCCAATCCAATGAAATTTTGAATTCACTTGAAATGGAACAAAAATAACGAGTTGGAGAGATTTTTTATTAACAAAACAATAAAAATTTAATTCTACAGACTTAGCTATAGAATCATCTGATTCTGTAGCTAGTCTAAAATAATATACAGGATCATAATTGAAATTAAATCAAATATTTTTAATAAAACCAAATTGAATTAACAACCAAACGAATCATTTCACTTGAAAATGCCATATCGCTTGAAATCAAATAGAATCAAAATCCAATAATCGAATAGAGACACAGGCATACTCTGTTTCGATTGTTATCATAATCGGGTAGACAGAATCAAAATTAAACGATTTTGAAAATTGTTTCATATCCAATTTGAAAGCAATGAAATCAAACAAATCACAGGCAAATGTTGTGTTTTTCCAACAACAGGAGATACGATCAGATCAAAACAAAATCGCTTTTAAAATTATCATAGCTGTCATGACATCAAACGATTCACGCTATAGGTAGATTAATTCAAATAGGTGTGAGAATCAACTCATACAAAATCGTAACCAGATCGATTTGACTTTGATCACAATCATAATAGCATCGACATAAATGGTAATTGATTATTGCAAAATGGTCAAATAAAATTGATTGGGATTGAACGAAATCATTTATTTCAAATGAATCATGACTGAGTTTAACATAAATCGTGAATCCGGATATAACCAATCTCGTTTTACAAATCAAATTCAAATAGAGTATCCATTGCAATACGAATCCAACTGATAACGTGGTTGAGCTAATAGTAAATCAATGTGAATTAACCGTCTGGGTTTTAGCATACTCATTATGAATTAAATCTATTCATGATTTGGGCGTGTTTGTAACAAGATTAAAATAGAGCAATGTTTCCGAGAAAATAGAGTCACATTGAAACGATCTGAGTTGAATTCTTGTCCTTTGAAAGTCATATGTCACAACAAACCGTAACAATAAACCTCATCAAAATCGTTGCCAATCATAGCGCATGCATTATAACGAAATCGAATCGAAATTTGATCATTTTCTAAATTGAATATGAAGAACAATTCCTGTCTAGAATAGATACAGACAGAGCATCCATTTCAACTCAATCAAACAAATCAAATCCATACTAAGATCAATCAAATCGATGAAAGTATAATAGAAACTAAACTGGGAATGATTGGAAAAATGAAATTCCATTTAGTCAAAGCAAAGCTATACATAGAATGCTTGCAATGTAACAGAACCATTCAAATGAAGTGAACAGAGCCGTTTTAAAAAAAAAAACCAAATCGTTATAAAAACCTAGATTATTTACAAAAATCAAATGATATCAAATATACTTGTGTGGCGACGAGGCTATTCAATTATGCCATCTTGGAATTCACCACAGCCGTGGCTGATTACACATTTTTAAACAAGATGGAGCCAGTCATCTTTTGTTTCTTATCTGTTGCTTGTAGCTTGGCCTTTTGACTGGTCAGGGCTGCAATCTGGTCCTCTAGTGACTGAATCTTTGACTGGAGAATCGGAACATCAAGGTAATATCTCTCTAACCACGAACTGCATTGATCATAGGGTGACACTGTAGGTTTAGACAGAGCAGGAGAGGGTTTGGGAAATTGACCGAGGGTTTCACAAGGCAACTTAATGCCTGGGTAGTTAGGGTCGTCCTTTAGGCAAGGGGGGAGGTATGACACAATTTCATATGAGGGTTCAACATACAAACCTTGTGAATAGTGGTATTCACTAGCCAAGAAACGCTCCACTTTTGAATCGGAGTCCTCACTCAACACGATAGGGTTAATCTCGACAGGGGGTTTTGGCTTATTTCTTGCCATTCGCAAAATCAAACGGGCATTCTTTTTCCCTTTGGCGTTTGAAGTGAGGTTCTCCTTGGGCTTCTTGCCCATAGGCTTAACAGTCTCAACACTCTTAGTCACAGTGTGGGGTAAGTCGATAGGAGGGTCGGCCGAGGGTTTAGGCAGAAGGACATGGTAGGGCACTGGGGGTACAACCTTGACCTCGCTCACTATAGGTTTGTCAACCTGTGTAGGGTTAGAATCCTCAAAACCATTCTGAGCAATGAAATTGTTCCAACAATCCCTGAGCAGACTCAAATGATAGACAACAATAAGCTTCACCAGTCCATAATGAAAAAGGCTACTATCAGCCTGGTTTCTTTTGTATTTCTTCGACATTTTAAACAGGATTCTATGCAAATAATAGGGCATATTGAGCTGATAACCCATAAAAACCATAATCAAACACAGGTGGTGTAGGAACACAAACCCGTATCGACCCTCACAGGTGATAAACTGATTGATTATCATTAATAAATCGTGTCAATGTTGTTTAAGCATAGTTACGGGCATACCTCGATCATAGGAGGTGATTTTGCGTGACTTGAAGAGCAGTGTCCATGGGACCTCTTCGACTTTGCAATTCTTGGACCATCATTGTCCAGTGGCAGGAAAACCCGTAGCAAGACTGATAAACTGTTCATCAATTTCCAATTGTATGTCGCCGACCTTGGCTCGACAGCCATCGAAGGTCATGGAAAACTGTCGAACCACGCAGAGGTTAAAACCATCGAAACGTTCCACGAAGGTAAGCCGCCCATTGTCTGCCAAATCTTGGCGGGCATTATCAAACATCAACAGGGCTTGTTTGCAACTCGCACGACTGGTGCCATGGAGTTGAATGCATGGTAAGGGAAGGGTTCGAACACATACAGGAGCAGAGCTATTCGGTCTAACAGCAATGAACGAGCAAAAGGGGGTAAGTGTTATTGCACGCATGCGAGGGTGGTGGAGTCATTCACTGCCATGCAAAACAATTATGGTCAAAGTACAACCGTCGATATAGCTGTTCAACTCATAACAGTGGATCATCCATTAAGTCAGGTGTTCAACTAATCAAACGCAATGTGCATACAACTACGCGCCAACACTATGCCATAGTGTTCAAAACATTTGACATATAGATCAACACCCAAAATCAAATATGCGCTAATGTATTGACTCATAAGTTTAACCAAGGTACCAAATAGTTGACAAGCCAAACGAATATAAAAGATTAACATAAGGATCCTATCATACATATATAAAAATTAAATCAAAACCCTTATGTATTTCATAGAATCAAAGATTAGGCAAGTCATAAGATGCAAATCCAAATTCTCAATGTCTTACAACTCAAAGAAAATCAAGTCATATAATCAATCAAAGTATGAGAACTGATCAAAGGATATTGCCAATCGTGTAATGATCAATAAAAGGTAAGCGCAAATGACAAAAGAAATAACCACAGTTCAGGTAATGATCAAAAAACATCTTTGAAAGGAGAATTTTTTACGCTTAAAGTCGTGAAAACTTGACGAAGGCAACTGTGTCAATGTCGCAAGAAATACAAATGTTGTCTATTAAAAAATGCGATGAAAAACTTGACGTTCACAAGACATAGGTGTAGGCAACTTATAGGATAATAAAAAAAAAGGTGAATTGGCTGCCAACAGGATCTTCCGGATTTGTCAAGGATTTTAAATGATCCAATTCGTCACTCTCCCCAATGGCCTACTATACCAGCCAAGCTACCATCGGACATCCCTAAA
>JASDQU010106186.1:219979-233676 GCA_032191745.1 Picea mariana
GAAAAACTTGACGTTCACAAGACATAGGTGTAGGCAACTTATAGGATAATAAAAAAAAAGGTGAATTGGCTGCCAACAGGATCTTCCGGATTTGTCAAGGATTTTAAATGATCCAATTCGTCACTCTCCCCAATGGCCTACTATACCAGCCAAGCTACCATCGGACATCCCTAAATTTGACAACAAAGCGAGAGAGGACCCGAACAATCACGTCATGACTTTTCACCTTTGGTGTTCATCCAACTTGTTGATGGATGACTCTATTCGTTTACGTCTTTTTCAACGAACCCTCACAGGTTCTGCTACGAAGTGGTATATCGAATTACCCTGAGGTTTCTTTGCTGACTTCAACACCCTAGCTATGGCTTTCCTCACACACTACCAGTTACCGATTCGTTATGAAACGGGGACCGATATTTTGAGTTATTTCAAACAAAACAAAGCTACTCATATATCCAATAACATTCATGAGTGGCAATGGAGACGACGTCTCATCAAACTCGAACTCCCCGATCAGTTGCTGGCAGAGTGGTTCACCAAGTCCTTTGTGAACAACATCGGTCGTGACATTGCCATGGGTGGAGTAGTCATGGAAGAGCAGGCCATAAGTTGTGCTCAATATATTGACCTCGTTTACTCACAAACGGGTACCCTTTACAATTTACTACCTGACTTACCTCGTCCTTCCACTTCCGCCACTTCAACTACTCTAGCTTCTTCACATGCAGCCAGCGGTGTGATTGGCACTTTCCAGGTCCAACCACATTCCACCCTAAACTTGCTTCTTCTAATGTTCAAAATGCTCCATCTCCTGCCCCTCTCACCAGCAAGACTTCCGAGGTAAATGCAGTTCAATATACCCCCGCCGGTAAAAACAAATCTAAAAAGGGAAGGGGTAAGAATAAGGAGGACAAGAATACTTCTCAAGCAGAGTGAACCAAAACTACACCTGTTGATGATCAGGATAAGCGCAAACCTCGATACCCTTGTCTTATATGTGGTGATGATCACTACACAAAGGATTGTCCACGACGTGCCGAGGTCACTAAGTTCCTTCAAGGTGCTCCAAAACCACCTACTCTAACCGTTTTTTCCCAAACCTTCCCATCTCAACAACAGGCTCAGTTGGTCATTCATGACCAACCCTCATCTTCTACTACATCCTATGTATTGATGTGTACTGGCGATTCAAAGCAGAGCGACGTTGAACTCACTACTTGAGCCAAAGATTATTCTCCCTCTAAAGAGAAGGTTGATGATCTACCTCCTTCCTTGGTACAACCCTCTCCCATGACTCCACCTACCAACGGTCCTCTTCATCTTCAATGATCGAGCCTCGACATAGTTCTTCGACCCCCCCCAAAGGGCGTCATTCGGAAATCAACTTTCAATCCTCATGCTCGTGCTGCCCAGAACTATAGCATTTTTGAAGATCTTGCCCAAGCACCTTCTACGATGTCAACCCTCGAAGTCCTTCAAAGTTGTCCCACACAACGGAAGGCACTGTTGAAAGCTATTGGTGGAATCGACCCGATGGATACAAATTTAATAATTTTTGACTTGGAAGATCACATTCCAATGTTACCCCCTCAACTCGTGTTCCAGATCCAAGTGATTGTCTCTGACAAAAACATTTGTCGAACCGTTATTGACGAAGGTGCCTCGACGTGTGTTATGTCTCTTACCTGCTGGAAAGCCATTGGCTCTCCCTCTTTGAACGAATCCTAGAACACTCTCAAAGCCTGAAATGGCTCTAGTTTTAATCCCTATGGTTTCCTTCCTTCATTTCCCATCACGTTAGAAGGAAAAACAGTCCAAGTCGAAGTGGAAGTCTTTGACGCTCCCCTTGATTGCAATCTTTTGTTGGGCTGCAGCTGGATCGATCCCATGCACACAGTTGTGTCGACGCTTTTCCGTGTGGTACGTTTCCCACATCAAGGGAAGGTAGTCATCGTTGACCAATTAGCCTTCTTTAATTCCGATACTCATACTGGCAACATATCGTTCATCGCTAAAACCCCACCGGGTTATGAGAACATCGGTGTAGGCCTTTTAAAAGACTCTTCGTTAATGGGTACTTTCCCCATTCCACCGCCTGATGTTCCACGCTCATCCTTTGCTTCAATCAACATGATTTCCACCTCGATTCACGAACTTCCTGTGTCTCATGACCCATGGATAGTACCTAACCCTGGAGATCATCTTTGTTACGGCGACGAAATGTCGTTAAGTCTGGTCGAATCCACCTATCAGGCCATTCAATCGGCAACCCCTTCTACCCCCTCTCTTGGTGAGTTATTTCCAGATCCTTTCCATGTCATTTTTCCCACAGACGAGATGATCATGTCTGTTATGGAGGACACCCCTTGGGATGATGGAAATCATTGTTCCATCCTCTTTCTGGAGCAGCATACCATTGAGAACTACCAACGAATCTCAACCCCGTCGACCGTTGTCATCATCTTCATCGTTCCCGAGTCCGCACACGATGTCTTTTCTGAAGGGAACTTAAGCAATATCTTGCCCACTATTCCCCTCAACATATCTATCAAACCTAGAATTGTCGAAAATGTCCATATCGGAGCTTCGTGTTCTTCTGATGAAATCGTCAACTACACATCCCTTTTCAAAGAGTTTCGTGACATCTTCGCCTGGAGCTATGAAGAAATGTTGGGTATCAACCCTGAGATTTTGATACATGAGATCAAGACATACCCCGATGCTAAACCTGTCTGGAAACGCCTTCATCCATTTCACCCACGTAAAGCAGCTGCTATCAAGCTTCAAGTCGAGAAACTTCTTAAAGGCGGCTTTATTTATCCGGTGGCTCTTACTGACTGGGTTTCCAATCTTGTCCCGATCGACAAGAAACAAGGCACAATTCGTGTATGCGTTGATTATAGGGTTATCAACAAAGCTTGTCCCAAAGACAACTTTCCTACCCCCTTCGTCGATCAGATTGTCGACGATTGCGTCGGAAGTGAAATCTTCTCTCTGATGGACGGTTTCTCCAGATATAATCAAATCAACATTGTTCCTAAGGATCAACATAAGACTTCTTTTATTTGTCCTTGGGGTACTTTTGCCTATCAGAAACTCCCTTTCGGTCTCAAGAATGCTGGAGAAACTTTTCAACACACTATGTCTTATGCTTTCCATGATATCAACCAGATCGTTCAACCATATCTGGATTATTTACCCGCTCACCCAATGCACCAAGTCGATCATCCAACCCACCTCCGAGCCATTTTTGTCCGCTGTCGGTTCTACCATATACATTTGAATCCTCATAAGTGTTGACTTCTAGGTTTTATTGTTTCGCATCAAGGGATCAGGGTGGATCATTTAAAGGTTGAGGCAATCCTTAATCTTCCTCCTCCTTCTACACTTCACCAGTTACAAAGTTTGCAGGAGAAAGCAAACTTTCTTCGTTGTTTTATTCCAAATTATGTCGAGCTAACTCGTGGATTTATGCGGCTACTAAAAAATGGGTCTGAGTTCGTATGGGATACCATCGCCAACAACGCTTTCGAAGCCTTGAAATTTTCCCTAACACGTGCTCCGCTTCTCTTTCCCCCTTGATTACGGTCGTGATTATTTCCTCTACCTTGCTACCTCGGATTACACCATTGGTATGGTTCTCATCCAAGAGGATGATACTAAAGATGAACATGTTATCTACTACTTGATTCGAATTCTAACACCTACCAAAATCAAGTATTTACATGTCAAAAAACTGGCCTTGGCTGCCATCCAAGCCGTCCAACACTTTCGGCACTATATCCTCTCACACAAAGCTATAGTGATTTCTAACTGTAACCCTATGCAACACATTCTCACACATCAATTGCTAGGGGGAAAATACTCCAAATGGATTTTGATACTCTAGGAGTTTGACTTGGAATTTGAACGCGCCAAGTCCAAGAAGTCCTTAGTGTTTGCTGAGTTGATATGCGACTTTCCCTATTCTGAAACGGAAAATGCAGCAGTTGATTCATTGCCCGATGAATCCCTTTTCCTCATCAACACTGATGATCTTTGGTATGGTGATATCATCATATATCTACAAACCCAGACTTTTTGACCAACTTTGTCTAGTACTGACCGACGTCGAATACACTACCAAGCTTGTCAATATATTATCCTCGGGGATACTCTTTATCGTCGGGGGATTGACTCCGTTTTTCGACGCTGCCTAATGTTCGACGAAGCCAAGAAATATCTGAATGACTTCCATTCTAGAGCATGTGGTGGTCATATGTCTGGGTATGCTACTGCCCAAAAAATCTTATGAGCAAGATATTTTTGGCCTTCTTTATTTAACGACTACATAATCTCCATTCAAAAATTCCATGCTTGACAGACCTATAATAACAAGATATGGTCACATCCTTCTCCTCTTCACCCTGTGGTCTCCGTTGGTCCCTTTGCGAAATGGGGCATCGATTTCATGACATGTCACCCTCACTCAGTCGGGGGGCATGGATACATTATTGTAGCCATCGATTACTTTACGAAATGGGTCGAGGCGATGCTAACATTTGACAACACTGAAAAGACCGCAGCATTATTCATTTTTAATCACGTCATAGCTCGTTTTGGTGTTCCCCAAGCTATCATCATTGATCATGGTAACCACTTTAGAAACTTCATGATGTCTGAACTTACTGAGAATTTGGGTCTTCGCCATGAAAACTCAACTCCCTATTACCCACAAACCAACGGCCAGGTCGAAGAAATTAACAAAGTTCTCATAACTATGCTCCGACGAATGATAGGGATTCACAAAACAAGTTGGCACATAATGTTGTTTTCGGCATTGTGGGCTTACCGGACATCCATCAAGTCCGCTACTGGGCTTACACCTTTTCGGTTAGTCTATGGTTTGGAAGCCATTCTCCCGATTGAATGTGAGATACCCTCTTTAAAACTAGTTGTTGAACTCCTACCTAACACTTCTACTAAGGAATAACGTCTATTGTATCTTATGCGATTAGACGAAACTCGACGCAATGCTACCCTAGTCATAGAAGCTCAGAAAAAACGTGTCAAGGCCCAATACAACAAACATGTCAAGCCTCACATTTTATCCGAATGAGATCTCGTTCTCCTCTATGAACAAGATCGAGATATGCTAGGAGCTAGAAAAATCGAAGCCATGTGGCGAGTTCCTTATATCGTTCAATGAGTTTTGGAAAAAGGGGCTTATGAGTTAGTAGATTACGATGGTATCCCTTTGAGTGAACCCAGGAATGGGTTGTACTTGAAGAAGTACTATGCATAAAATCATCTGTGCATGAGTACTTGTATTTTTATTGTATCATACTTCTTGTGTGTTACTGTAACTTGCTTTCGTCGTTATCTGGTCTCTACCCTTATGTGACGTTGTTTTTGATTTCCAAATGTTGGAGTCTTCGCTACCCTATATTGGCTTCGCTGATGGTGCTAGTCGTAGTACTCAGAACCTTGCTTCCGCTGCATGGGCAATTTACGCCCCTACAAACGAACTTGTCTCCTTATGAGGTGTGTGTTTTGGTCGTGCGACCAACAATATTGCAGAGTATAGCACTGTTATCGAATTGTTGATTGATTCTATCTCACTCAGAATCCGTCATTTGGTTGTGCGACTCGATTCGCAACTTGTAGTACTACAGTTAAGTAATGTCTATACTAATCGAAGTCCTACTTTGTTATGAGTGTATTTGCGAATTCGCCTCTTGGAACGTTATTTTGATTATATTGAATATCAACATATTCCTAGATGTCTAAATACATTAACTGATGCATTGGTTAACTATGTATTAGACAAACATTTGGATCATTTATAAATCAATCACATCAATTTTCACACAACACAAGATAAATCGGTAGAAGCCGTATGTATATATAACGATCAAAAGAGCTTTTTACAAAAAGTTTTGTCCGAGGACCAAAATGTCAAAATATGAAGCTCATAGCTTCTACAAAGTGACGTCATGGATGACGTTCATGGTAACACACGACTGTCTGGGTAACCCTACGGAGCAGTCGACCAATGGACTCTGACACTCCTACTGTGTGACATTGATAACGTCGTGGAACCTCTCCAAGAGGCATGTCTGGAATATCTGCTGTCAAACCCTCTAGGTTTTGTTCCACTGCTTGATAATCCTCGGCGTCCCATTGTGGCATTGGTGCCACCTCTCCTCGCTGCTGAATGGGAGAAGTACTAGGAGGTCGGTAAGGTCCCACATCTGTGTCATCAATAATGAATTTTGTATTTAGTCTTTGGACGAACATATAAAAACATTTGCATATAATAAAATTCACAAAAACATTTAAAAAGGAAAAAATTGTGTACTTCTTACCAAGTTCCCCTCACTGAGCATCCTCGGGCAGGACTAAGTCTGGATCTCCCCAAAAATATATCCCGGCATAAGCATAATCGTCGACCATCAACATTTGTGGTCGCAACTAGTCAAAGAAGGTATCATCATATCTGATAATTGGTCCCACTACGTGCCGGGCAATGAGCTGACACCATCTCAGCATTCTTGGATCTGTTGGGGCCGGTAAATTACACTCAACCTGCAGCCTTAGTAACGGAACCCTCTCGAGAAAGAATGACACCAACAAAGACCCATACCCAAATTTCTTTAGGTCGCCTCGCCTACATTTAGTCAACTTCCTTTTCATGCTACGAAGCACTGCATCTGCCCAGTTAAAAACCTGAGGCTCAGTACACTCTATGGAATACTGAAAGTAACTCTGGAGTGCCATGTGAGGAGTGAAGCTCCTAGCCATATGAGCAATGGTGAACAAAAGAGTGCAGAGGGTCAAATCCCACACTCCCCAAATAGATACTTTCCCTTTTTTCCTCTCTGCCTCTGGAACATAGTGTAAGCGGCAATACTCACTCATGGGCATCCCACCACCTCTGCTACCAGTTAGGCTCATGTGGTACCCACACCGTGACATTCCTGTCAAGAAGTAAATGTCCTCGATATCCAAGGACAATGTGTGAACCCCTACATGAAATACTTGCTGATTGGGATCCCACATACACACAAGGTACTCTAATAATCTGACTTGGGCCCTCATGCTCAGGATACGAAATTACTTCAGAAGACCATAGTTTCTCAAAGAAGCAATGGTGGGCACATGATTTCTGGCAATGGAATTATCTTCTTCGTGTTCCCTTTCACGCCATTCCAGAACCATTTTGATGGCCAAATACCTGCATAAGAAGCACAAGAAGAAGATTAATAACTCTATTCACAATTTGGTATCTTTTCATTGGGCAAATTTTTAAAAAACTTTTACACTTTGCGGTTCTCGTAGGTTCCCTTTAGGCACAATGCGAGGTTCTCGCAGGCACCTTTGGGCTCACCTGCGAGAATGACCCATTCTTGCAGCTCCCGTGTAGCCCACCTGCGAGAATAGATGAGCTTAATAATAGCCCCCAAAACCAACTCAAAAATGTGTTTTTGCCAATGAAAATGAAAATTTAAACCATAAAAAAGTAGAGAACAAAGAGCCTACCTCACTATCACTGGCGGCTCGTCAAATGAATGCTCGTAAGTCCCGCAATCTGACGCCGAATTTTGAGGGTAAAAGAGGGGTTTTGGGGCTCAAATAGTGGTAAAGTTGAAATTATATGGTATAAAGAGTTTTTACTTCTTTATATTTACTTTTACCATGTTATTGAATTTTTTAATTATTTATTTATTAAAACCTAATCCCTAATGCCCTTTTGAGTGTAACTTTTGCAGGCGTAACAACTTTGATGTTCATATAAAGGGATGCGGACATATTTTTTCTTCTTCATTGCATGTTTTGATTGTTTTTTATGGTTTTTGTATAAAACCTCGAGCTTGGTCTTTGTTCGTTCTCACGTTCGAAAATACATGAGAACGCGATTGAGCATACTTTTATCACTTTTTCAGGCTCAACAAGGTTATACGAAAAAGGAACCCCCCTGGAGTCGTCTTTAAGCTCTTTTCAGACTCTCTAAACATGAAAAGATAGTCGAGCGACCTTGTTATTTTCATGCTCGATAAAGTATTTGAAGAAAGCGTCTGGTGGGAGATAATTTATCTCTTTTTCGGTCTCATCAGACTATTTTACAAAAAAGGAACTGAGAGAGTTCTCTTTTAAGTGTTTTTCCAAACTCTATAATCATGAAAAACCTTCGATTTTTCTATCTTTGGACTCATTAAACAAACATCGACAGACCCGTCATGGGACCGAACCACTCCTTCCTAGGGTTTGCTAAACATACTCTGAAGGACTTATCCAAAGGATAAGCTTATATCAACAAGCATATGTTAACCTCCTCAATCTTGCGTAAAATAAAGAGGTACTCGCCAGAATGGTGGGGGGGAATTTGGGAAAGGGATATGTTCTCATCTTCATATTGATTGGTAGTAAGTGTCGCTCTTGAGCATGACACGCCCTATTCATTATATTTGAAGCCGACTTGGGAAATCCATTTGTCTCTCATTCGATTTGCTACAAGGTCACACCTTGTGTCATCTATGAGTCAATGTTGCCAAATCATTGGTCGTGTCATTCATATGTTCAAGAGAAGTTCATCTAAAACCTTTATTGA
The DNA here is from genome assembly GCA_032191745.1 of Picea mariana. Classification (NCBI taxonomy): domain Eukaryota; kingdom Viridiplantae; phylum Streptophyta; class Pinopsida; order Pinales; family Pinaceae; genus Picea; species Picea mariana. Next base: position 228,570 of record JASDQU010106186.1, read on the forward strand.
GTCGGCCATCTGCATTTGTCCATTCTCTCTGTGTCGGTCTTCCCTGTGTTCAGTGCAACTTACATCATACTCTGTTTCACCTTCAAAATCTGTTCCTCATTTTGTGTCATTGATGGGGGATACATCAAGGCCCTCCTGTGATGAGTTTTGTTCCGTTGACTTCAGCTCATTATCCGGAAACAAGACTTATAAATTATTTGGTACCTTGGAACTTGCATGCCTCAATGGCAGGTTTCCTTGCTTTTGACAGTGGGTTCACATCATTCACCCCTGATCGAAAGATTCCATCGGATGTTTGACCTCAACTCATTCATTCACATTCGAAGGATTTTACTAGAGTACCTTGGGAATCATTGACATTAATGGTGATTTCCCTCGCACTTGTTAACCGTTTCATCAATGATCGGTAATCAAGTGGTTTCTGCCATGTTCGACTTCAACACATGTAATCACATGGTTAGATCTGTACTTTTGGGCGACGAGATTGAAGACCCTGGATATCATCTCTTTGTCCAGGTTGCGATGAAGTATGTATAATTTGTGACACATAGATCCACTTTGTATGTCTCGTGGCTATGTCGTCTTAATTTGAATTTTCTCTCATAGATCCACTGTGTATTCCTAGTGGCTATGCTATATTTTGACAACATGGATCCACAGTGTATGATTGGTGGCCATGACTTATGTCTATAATTTCATCTGTCTGTGATCTGAGTATGGGAATGCCTACCTCAGAATTAATATATATGATATTCTGCAGATGCTTGGTTGTTCGCAGGTTTTCGATTAGGTGCGCTCCTGGTTTCCGACACACACATGTAGTCTACAAAGTCTTTCGGCTATCACTAATTCTGGCCTCATACTTTGGGGGGAATTTTGTTACCCATGATTTTGATCATCATGATGGTGTACTCAGGTTCCTCATAAGAAATTTCTCCTGAGAAAAGTAACATTCATCTCTTCCTAGAAAACTTACTTTTGAAGAGATTTTGCAGGTTGCTAATATCCTAGGGTGCGAGAATGATCCATTCTCGTAAGCTTCCTTAAGCTAGGTTGTGAACTTCTTGCACTGTGCTACATAGCTAGGGTGCAAACTTGTTCTAAAGCTTGGAAAAAGATGAAGTCTCAATGATTCTAGAAGGGAATCTTCTAGAAGAATGAGTTGGCATTCGAATGGTTATCCTTTTACTGGTTTTCTTGATATTGTGGGATCATTCTTATCCAAGTAACCATCTCATTCTCTCCTATATATTGATGGAATTCTCATGGAAAAGGTTAAGAAAGATTCATTAGAGAATTGGTGAAAGAATTATGTGAAGGACTTAGCTTGAACAGGAGCTTGGAGACTCTAGCAAGTCTATCAAGAAGGATTTGATCTTCTTCATACAAGGATCGAGCAAGTGTGTGTGTGTTGGAGCCAAGATCCACCGAAAGGAATCTTGTGACATCAAGGCGATCATGTTGTATCTTCTACTTTCGATTAATATGATACAGTGGCATGTCCTTTTCCCATAAAGTCATTCTCACTTTATTGTGTAATTCCTTGATCATACACATAAGCTGACAGTTGAATATATTTTGCTATCTTCACTTTGGTTGGTTTGTGTTTTCTTGGTCTTGATCTTACGAGAGCACCGGAGTGAAGCGGAAGCAACAGAGACCCTAGGAAGCGATACAAAGGTATGTTACTTGTTCCTCCCTACTAGCTAATTCAATGATCAAAACTTAGGGAAAGATTCATGTTCTATCATGTTTTGTTCTAGATCTAGGTGGATCTAGGGAGATCTGTTAGTGTCTGCACCTACCGATTAGTCCGATAACACCCTCTTTCCTACCACTTTGCAATTAATTGTGAATAGTCTTTTGTCACGTGATCTAGTGCTCTACAATACATGTAGGTTGTAAAAGGGTTCAAGAAATCACAAGATAAGTGTCCCAATTGATTAAAATTGTTGTTTATTATTAGTCCTCTACCTCCTCTACCAAAACCCCCTCTTCCTCAACCTCTACCAAATCCTCCTCGGCCTCCTAGAATAAAACCTCTAGGATTCTTATACTATGGAATGGCTCATTTTGTCATTGTGTTTTCCTCCTGAATTCTATACATATATGAAGTTCCCTCTCTCATCAGGTCGAATGCATGACAATCCTTCTCTTCTTTCCCTACTGACTTGCAAAAGTTACAAAATAAAGTATGGGGCGTACTCTAGTATTTCTACAATAATGGAAAATTAGGCAATTCATGTCCCCATGTCTTGCATATTTCATAGTACCTCCTCTTGTTAATGGGTTCGGTTCTTCAGTCTCCAAATACTATACAAAGGTTGGGCATCTATCCTTCTGATGGTCATCATACCTACACATGATACACCAGACTTTTTCCCTCTTATCCTTTCCTTTTGTAATCTCTGCTAATTGGATTGTCAAGGTAGATAATTGTGTCTAGAATTTATCCATACCCTATAGGAGATGCTTCCATCTTCATCACAATATCCAAAGCTTCAGGATATGATGCAACCTTATGTTGTATCAATGGGTAGCGAATGTGTGGAAATAGTCTTGCAATAAACAATTCTCTGTGTTGTTGATCCGTAATTTGGAATGTCAATCTATCCATTGAATCCTTAAATCTTTTACCATATTCCCAAACTAAATCAATCTGCAATTGTTTTATTTCCTTCAACTTTGTAATGTATTGTGACTCATATTTCAGCTTCTTGAACTCTTTAAATAATTCTTGTTGAATATCTGCCAATGTCCTCACTTGATTTGTTGGTGCAGTACTCTACAATTTCATGTACCAGACTAATGTGCGGCCTCTAAACATTGTTTTCAACTGTGCAATCTTTTTGGCCTCATCCTAGACATTCTTTGTAGCCCAAATTTTCTCACATACAAATAGATGTTTTTTTCTGGGTTCTTCGACCCAACTCCTTGGAACTTATGAATTCTCAATGTATTGTCTAACCATGCCATGGTGTTTTTCATATTACCTACCCTCAGTGTTTCTTGTTTATTCTGAATCGAAGGACTACTTACACTTCTCTGGCTACTACAGTTCTGACTTCCTCCACTAACTATAAGTTATTTTGACAAATCTTCAAATGTTATCTCATATCTAGGTGATGCACACGAGGTCGTGGGTTTTTCACAGGATCCAACCTGACTAGGACTTAATGACTCTTCTATTATAGGACTGAACTAAGGATCCTCTCCCTCTCCTTCTATTCCTAGTAGTTCTACGATCAAAACTATTGTGGATGGCTCTCTCCTCTCATACTCATTTTGTTTCTCTCCTTTCTCAGCCCCACTTTTCAACCTCTTATATATTCTTCCACTGCGCATACTCCAAGTTTGTCTTATTATTTTGGTACACCTTCTTTGTTTCTTTTCATCCTCAGTCCCTCCCATCCTTATTCAGTTCTTTCTTCATCCCTTCCTACCATCAGACCATCCCCTAGTTGTCCCCTAATTCCCACATGTGTGTGAATCCTCCTAGTAATCAGATTCCATCGTCATCACACATTTGTTGCAAAACAACATATTTATCCATATACCCAATGATTTCATAAAAATTCCACGTAAACCCTTGAATAAATCCCTATCTCCGACACTATATGACTGGGTACAATCTACTAAAAATTATGTAATATAACCCCCCAATATGCTATTCAACCAAAAATCAATTGTGCGAGAAGTAATATTTCTTACAAAATTTAATTTTCTTCCCAACTCAAGGCTCTAGTTCATCGGAGTTGTAGCTCTATATCTTCCAGTATTCTCCACTAACCTTTCCATCCATTCAGCTAAAATACTCAAAAATTCACCAAAGAAAATATCATGTAAATATGTGAACACATACCTTTGCTACCATTGTTCATCACTGATTTGAGAGTTTCTATTCTCTCCTTGGGAAAATTCTTGCTCCTTCCTTTCTATCCATTCGACAATCTATGCCTTAGTTGGCCTCCAAAACATTCCCTCAATTAAAGATTCTGGGTCTTGGCAACAAAACCATTTGTTGGCACATAGTTATAAGACCCTAGGTTCAATTTATTCAACCAAAAAAAACCCTTTAGATATCGGCCCTTTCGACATCACCTGCATGCAAGTGAATTCTTACCCGAGGAATCTACTGGGGCTGCAAAAATCAAGTTTTGGCAGGGATGAGGGGATTTGAGGCTATCAACCTAACCATTAATACTTATTCACCCTATGTGCATTATCCTTATTTAAAATCCTTTTATTAGTAAACAAACCCTATGTGTTGCTTCCATTAACTAACAATTCATCACTTTTACTATACCAGTTGTGTGACATTAACCCATCTAAGATTCATTCAATACCCTAAACCCTAGTGTGCAGGAATAGTATAACATGGATCACGACATAACCAACTCACTGAATCATTCATTATTAGTGTGCATCAACCATATGTTAAAATGATCTATACCAATCGTTCATAAACATAACATACATGAAAAATCACATCAACAAACACATTAGACATAGGATTTCAATGTGGCTCACCCAATCCTTGGGCTACGCCCACAATGACTGAATTGTTATATTAGTTTTTGTGCAATAATAACCTCAGTGATGCACACTGTGCTTACAAAAGATACAACATATTGTAATCCCAAACCTGCCTAGTTGCTCTGGAGTACGAGCTAATCTCTGCAAATTCTCAGATATGCTCATATCCCCAAAAGATATTCCAAAAAACCTCGAGCATAAAACTTCTTCATCAATTATGAGCAACCTAATCTCTTATTCTCAACAGCCTAATCTTCCCAGACCCTTTACGTATTTATACATAGAAGTAGGGCTAAAAATACTAATGGTTCATAACAACTTATCCATAAAACCCTAATGGGTCATAACCGTTTTTCCTAATTTTTTGTTGATCTGCTGCTTTCCCTGCTTTTGCATTGATGTGTTTCTCTTCCTGCTTTTGTGTCACAAAATTCGCCCTTGTCACGCACTCTGGTTATGCCTTTCACTCTTTCATTTTCTATTTCACACTTATAATTTTTTATAGACAATGTACACTAATGTTCTCATTACTCACCACAATATTGGTACATTTAGTGTATTGTAAAGTGAA
>JASDQU010106187.1:10003-22937 GCA_032191745.1 Picea mariana
ATAAAGAGAAGTGGGGATCACTTTTACAATGAGGTTACCTTATAACAGAAAAGTTGCATGCAAAATAACTCTAAAATAAAATATAAAGCTACTTATAGTGAGGATTGGGGGTGTTGTTGTTGTTGTTGTTGTTGTTGTTGTTGTTGTTGCTGTTGTTGCTGCTGTTGCTGTTGCTGTTGCTGCTGTTGTTGTTGCTGCTGTTGTTGCTGTTGTTGTTGCTGTTGCTGTTGCTATTGTTGCTGCTGCTGCTGCTGCTGCTGCTGTCGGCCTTGGAGAGTATGCTCCAAAAAAACTCTCCGGATCTGACTGTAATGGCCGTATCTTGGGCAAACGGAAACCTTTTCGAGTGAAACGAAAAGTGTTCCTGAATGAAACAAGTGCTCCGGATGCAATGGAACAGTACTCTCAGCCCAGAAATGTACGAAAATGATAGAAAATGGAGATGAGTCAACTCGGCTTCACGATCTTGATCTACAACAGGAGCGGGTCTTCAAACAGGCTTTGATACCATGTTCGACAACACAGGTATTCCAACAGAGGATGAACACCTTCAGTAACCACTCACATAACCAGATCAAAGATCAACACATCGATGTTTTCATGTGGTAAAACCCCTACGGGGAAACATCCACGGCCCCAGCCAACGCGACCACTTGGAGCAGTTTATTAATGCAAAGAAAAAGATTACAAAGAGATTTTACAAGAGAGTTTCTCATAATCGATCATCGAAAAATGACCCTCCATGCTCTTTAAATAGAGATCATGGACCAATCGGGTGTTAAGCCACGAATCAATGGCCGTTAAGATCGAGGAGAGTATGAACCATCGGATCACTCTATGTTGGGAACATATTGTGACCGTCGGATTTCCTAACTACAAATGCATACTAATGCATACTAAAGAAACACACTTTTACCTAACGACATATTAGACCAAGTAGATATTAACTAACTCCTAAGTGTCTAAATATCCTAACACAACCTAAAGGTTACATCAGTAGGAAGAAGTGCAGGGTTAATGTAGGGGAACGTACAAAGGGGACTCAGCAGGCAGTGAGTGACGTAGGAAAAAAGTTGTTACCACACACCAGTAGGGTCAGACCCCTTCCAAGAACAGGTACGGTGAAGAGAAAAGTTGGTTACACAATGAGCAGGGGCAAGGGCCGACGCATAGATAATGGATGGACTGTCATGGTCACACATACCGAGACAGAGAAAAAGGATGGGAAGGACCACCTCTATGGGCAGACCCTGATTGCAAGGACGAGCCCGCAATAGGAGAATTTCCATAAGAGGCGAAACACTAGGAATTGACACAGTTGGACAAAGCGCAGTAGAAGAAACCACCATAAAAACAAGGGCCCCACAAGAAGGAACCCCTGGGTAGATAGGAATAGGAGGAGAATTCAGGGAAAGAATCGCCACAAGCTAGCCAAGATGGTGCGTATGAAGAAAACACACGTCAAAAGAAACACCTAGATGGGCGAAAATCTGATAAGCCATAGAAAAATTTTAAGGATGGAGAAAGCAACCTGAGACGCCAAGGGAACCTTCCAGGCGCTGGTCGAACCGAAGGGTCAAGTGACCATCACCAAATGGGAGAAGGAAATCACTACCAAGCGCAAAGGCAAAGCCTGGGAGGAACTGAGACAGGAAGTGGACTTGATAATGGACCCAGGGACCACACAGTCCAGGGAAACACTCTACCACAAGATGGTAGAGATGGCCTGGTGGAAAAAGATGTTAATAGGCAAAGTGAGCACAGAAAAGAAAGTTTCCAGTTGAAAGGGCAACAAGGCACAAAAGAAATTGCTAAAATAAATCCTGAGTCGCCTCAACACCCTGGACGCTAGTACAAAATAAATTGCAAAGGACCAGAAGAATCAGAAGGAGAAGCTGGAGCGAATGGCTACCTAATTCCACTTATACTTGCGCTATGTCCATCATATGGACATCACACCTGCTGATGGGAATGGAGCACCAACCCAGATCAGGAAGACCCACACGGTGGCCCAGAGGGAGGAGAGCAAGGACAAGGCGAAAGATGGAAATAAGAATCTCATAATCCTGGACTAGCACCAGGTAGCAAATGATCAGGGAATATTACTGGGTCAGTCTTAATTGTTGTCTTGTGTTTTTTTGGTTTTGTTATGGTTAGCTTGTCAAAACTGAATATGATGGTACTAGACCGGTTTCCCAATGTGGTGGTCCAACCATGCCCCTATGATATCTTAAAGAACACAACTCCGAAACCCCTGGGTTGGTTTCCTTTTTGGCAGACCAGGGAGTTCTTCTTTTATGTATATTGGTCTTTCTTAGTAATACAGATACTCACACTCACTTACAAAAAAAAAAAACGTGTGTAAATGTGTCATAACTTCACATTCTTAATAAGAATATGGGTTATCCAATGCACAAAGATGATGAACAAAACATGGAAATAGGCACCATAAAACCAAATTTAAATTTATGTAACCATTTTTAAAATGCCATAGGCATCTTAACTTTGGATTTATACCAACATAAGCATCTTAATTTTGGATTTATATGCTTCAACAAGGATCAAACCCCTGAAGGTGCAAACAATTCCTACATGCTGATACTTATAATCTTGGGCAAAGCAATGTGTATTAACTATTCGGATTTTTTTTTTAATTTCAATTAGTTTTAAATATATATCTTTGGTTTTTAACTTTAAGTTTAGGTTATGGTGGACATTGTATATTTTGTATTTACTTAATATCTTATATATATATATTTCTAAAGTTCCACATGTCACCTCCACATTGAGCATTGAAGGAATTACACATCTCCCACATTTTGGGTTGTAGAAAGTGTTTCTCTCAATAAAAGTAATTGGGAAAAAGAAAAAACTCCTAAAGAGCAATTGCTGAAACAATATAATTAATACTTTCTTGTGAGTAAATTTCCCATAAAATTTCAGCCACTGTTACAAAATATTTTCATTAATACCAAAGAAAAAATTCAAGAGAACAATGCCATACATTTTAGGAAAAAAAATTTGCATGCATAAGAACAAGATCACTTTTGAATTTTTAAATGGCATTGAATAAAGGTTGGAATTTATTGAACCCTATTAAATTCTATAAGATAATGGATGAAAATTAGTATGTAGACGTTTCTCCCATTTATTATTTTAATACCTTAAATTTCTCCCTTGAAATTTTTTCTATTTAGCACACCAATGTTGGGATCGATATTCACGTTCTTATTATTGGGTAACATAACCACCATGTAAACAAGGGTTATAAGTTCCTTGATTGCAAAGAATATTTTGGTATCTCTAGAGAAAGGGTAAGCACCAATGTTCACTCCTCAAGCTATGTTGAAGAGCAAGGAAAGATGAGCAAAAATTTTGTAGCCTATTATCACAATATCTAGCACCTTTATGCAAAGCCTTTCACAAGGGCTAAGACAAGTGTAACATAGAAGTGTTACCGGTGTCACTTTAGGAATCACTTCCTTCATTTTAGTGGATGGTGAAATCCGACGTGATGGAGGCTTCGCTAGTAACCTCAAGGAATCCTATAGCAAGATGAGATCAAGTCTATGGCCTCCTATTTTAGCTACTCATACACACCACCACTAGATTAAGGGTTTCAATGTAAGTATAAGGTGGTTTAACAAAGCAATTTCCATATTTGTATGTGTGAAGTATCTGAGACAATTAATGATATCTAGCAAGTTAAGAAAGGTCAAGAAGGTACTCCAAACACTACAAATAAAATAAAACGCTATGGCTATTGCAAAACTTGTGCAAAATATGATCTTCAATGATATATTAAGTTATAACAACAACAATAAATCATCCCTCTAAACAAGTTAAGCACACAATGAAGCTAAGACTGAAAAATACAAGTTAAACTAGGTTTTTGCAAACAATTACTTGTTGAAATGATAAGAGAGCACAACAACCCTAACCATGCAAGATGTCAAGCCCTAGAGGGCTGAAAATTAAATCAGCAATGCAATAAATGATGACAAGATACACTTTAAGGTAAAATATGCCAATCAAACCCTAGACGTCAAGCTTATATATGGATGAAAATTGAAGAGTAGTTGCTACAAACCCTAATCTAACCCTAGAAAATAAAAGAAAAGGTGAATTTAGGTTTTAAGACTTGCTAAAGGGAGCTAAGACTAGTGTCATTTATTCCTCTTGGGCTTATGGAGTCAAACTATAAACTTTCTTGAAAACAAGAGTGAAAAATGGACTTTGGATAAAACCATAAGGTAGTCCACTACAAACCTTAGAAGGTTATCCTATAGAAATACAACTAGGGTAGTCCACTACAAACCCTTGAAATCATTCTATGTCCTTTAAAAATATTTTAAGACAATATCAAGGGAAGGTAGTCCACTACAAACCTTCCTAGCTTTTACAGGATAAGATTTATTAAAAAAAACACAAGGAAAATGCACTACCACCACTTTGATAAGAACATTAATCACACTTAATACATTCATAACAGTAAGACTTGGAAAGAACACTTACTAGGTAAATCGATGCTCATCCATGAAACCATAGCCATGAAATCATCCATCAAAATTGAAAAAACATCCATAGATTATCTCTCCAAGAAGTCACATGAGTTATTCATCCATAGGAAAAAGAGAAGTAAATAAGAGACAAGTAGTAGTAATCCTTCACAAGTAGCAATGATGAATACATGAAGGAACACATCCTCTATTTATATGAGGAAACCAAGAGCTTTCCCTCATTGAGCCAATATCTACTAAATCCCCTAAAAACATAAGAAATCCATGACACAAGGTAGATAGGTCTAGGCCAACCCCCAAAAATACCTCTAAGACAAAGATACAATGTTAAAACATGAAAACGTCCCTAAAAAAATGTCATGCGTGTGACTGTAGAAGGCTCAAGAAAGGTGATGTCATCTCAAAATGGGGTGTAAGTGCTCCTAAAGCCATGACTCTCCCCAAAAGGTGCAATGTATCATCAACAATCATGTCTCCTCATCAAGAAGGTGCCAACTCATCATCAAAAGTGATAGGTCGTCTCCAACAAGTGTCACGTCATCCTCAAATGTGATGTCCCATCACATATGCAACATCCTAGCTCAAAATCATGATGTCATCAAGGAAAAGGGTTCCAACCTCTCCAAAGAGGTGTACAATCATCATTGAAGGCCACGTCATCAAGCCAAACCTCAACATCCTCAAGGGGGTGCAACATCATGAAGGGGATCCCTACTCTCTCCAAGTGACGTGTCAAGATCATGGTGCAACGTCCTAGCTCCAAAATGCAATGTCTAGGGTCCAAGAGGTGATGGAGGGTGTTAAGACATGTGCCAAGTCATCTTATGATCCAACACTCATCATCAAAGCTCCAATGACCTCCATACAATGTGAAATGTCCTCCATGAAGTGTGGGAGAAGCATCATGAATGTCCTCCAAAGGACTATGTCTAAGTGTGCACCATCATCAAGCATGGACTCAAAGAATCAAGTGAGACCAACCATCATAGGCACAAGAGCCATTAGAATCATAAAAAGTGAGTTACATTTTAATGTAAAAGCCACATAAGTAGTTCATTTTGATGTTTGGACAACATCAAGAATACATTCTTCCATATATATATATATATATATATATATGACATGATATTTATAATACAACGTATAAATATACATAATAAATAAGTAATTACTTACTATCCAAGGGATGCATCCTTTTATGGATGGTCACCATATGTTCTCTATTTATGGAACTCTCATCATTGTAATAATATATCAATCTATTATAATCATTTTGTCTTAGCATTTTCTACCGTATTTGTGTCTCTATGCATGGTTAATCTTCTTGTGATCTTGGTTATTACTGTTGCTATAGTTCATGGTTTATTCTTTACTTCATGTAAATTTGTAAAGAAACTGAATGTAATTGAACAACATTAAACTCCAACATKTTATCCGAGMAGTGTTCTTGCAAGAAGACTATTGCACAGACATTGACCTTCTACAACAACTCATTGTACCTTTCTTGCAATTCATTGTTTTGTTGCAATTGCAACTCAGGTTAAGGTTTCTGCACTCTTCCAACAACCATGGTGAACCATATTTTGGTAGAATACAAGCTTGATGGAACAACCAACTTCAGTTCCTGGAAATCTAGATTTCTCATCACTCTAGAAGAGAGTGACCTAATGAAGTACGTTAAATAATTTGTACCAGAATCAACTGATGATGCAGAAAAATCTCAATGGAGGAAGGATGATGCAAAAACTAGAAAGATCATCATCTATTCTATGAGATACCATTTAATCCCTCACATCTCCAACTTGAATATATCTAAGAAGATGTATGACACCTTGAAGAAGTTGTTTGAGAGAAACAACACCAACAAAGCACTTGCCTTGAGACACCATCTTCTGAATATCAAGATGACAAAATCTGATAAAGTTGCCACCTTCTTCATGAATATTTCAGAGATGAGAGGTCAGTTGGGTGCTATTGGTGAAATCATCTTTGATAGAGAACTAGTCATGATTACCCTTAATGGTATTCCAAGCCATTGGGAGCCATTTATTCAAAGTATCAGTGGGCGATCCAATTTGCCCAAGTTTGATCGTGTATGGGAAGACTATACTCAAGAGGAGACTAGACTTGTAGCTAGAGGCATGCAATGTTCCCATCATGATGATAGTAAAGCCCTTGCTACTCATGCAAGGAAAAACAAAGGAAAAAGAAGAGGTTTCGACAAAACATTTAAAGGAAGGAAGTCAACACCAACTTATGAACACAAAAAGAAGGACATGTCAAAGATTCAATGCTTTAGATGTGACAAGTATGGCCACTATGTGAAAAATTGTCCTACATTGAATAAAGGAAAGCAACATGCTTCCACTGCTAATGTTGATTCAGAACCACCTCAGAGGAAGTCAAGGAATGAAAGCGAACGATGAAGAGTTCTTCTTCATTTCATCCCTCTTAGGTATGGTTCCTACTAGTAATGATATTTGGTTGATTGACATTGGTTCTTAGAGACATATGATTGGATACATAGAACACCTTATAGATCTAGTAGAGAAAGAATCTTTTTTTTTTCATGTTGTACTTGGTGATGATGCTAGATATATTGTGAAGAGAGTTGGATCCACTTCCTTACAATTGGATTCTTGCACCCCACTCCATTTGAGTGATGTATTATTTGTACCTGGGATGAGAAGGAACGTTGTCTCTATTTCATCCTTGGAGAACAAAGGCTACAAGGTTTCTTTCTTTGATGGAAAGGTTCTTGCATGGAACAATAACTCTAGTATGGATTTCGATCGGGTGATTGGTGTTTGAGAGGAAAAATTGTATAGATTGATTGTCCAACCAGTTCAGGCCTTGATATGTGATTCTATCAGTTTGAGAGAACAATGGCATATGAGACTTGCTCATTTACATTATATAGCTCTTCCCACTATGGGAAATATGGTGACAAGCCTTCCAAAGATCCATGTTGAGCAAAATGGAATTTGCAAAGGTTGTTCTCTTGGAAAGAATGCCAAGGGGTCCTTTCCGAGCAATGACAACAAATCCAAGGGGATCTTAGACTTGGTTCATACAGATTTATGTGGACCCATGACCGTTGCTTCCTTAAGTGGATACCTATAATATGTGATCTTAATTGATGACCACTCTCATAAAACTTGGATTTACTTCTTGAAGACCAAGGATAGAGTTCTTGCCATATTTCAAGAGTATAGATCACATGTTGAAAACCTGACCGAAAAGAAGATCAAAGTGCTGAGATCATATAATGGAGGAGAATACACCTCCTAAGATTTCAATTATTTCTACATTGAGGTAGGGATCTAGAGGGAGTACATTATTCCTTACAACCCTCAACAGAATGGGGTCACAGAGAGGAAGAACATATCTATTGTTGAGGCAGTCAAGGCAATGATTCATGATCAACATTTACCTATGCTTATGTGGGCAGAAGCATCTATGACTGCAATGTATGTTCAAAACATAAGTCCTCATGAGACTTTAAGGAACATGACTCCTGAGGAGGCCTTCACTAGAGTGAATCCCGAGGTTGGACACTTCACGATATTTGGGTGTCGAGTATACATTCATATACCCAAAGAGAAAATGACTAAGATAGACCCTTCAGGTAGAAATGGTGCATTTGTGGGGTACAATGAGTCTTTGAAGGCATACCGAATCTACATCTCTGGTCAGAGACAAATTGAGGTGAGTAGAGATGTTACCTTTGAGGAGGAGGCAGCCTTCAGGAGATCTAGAGGATCTCACATGGAAATTGATAGTGAGAAACATGAAGAGATGGTGCCTTCTCCCCCTCACCCTCCAACAGTTCAGAAGGAGATAGTTGATCCTATTGATCCCATTGATCTTGCAGCTCCAATAGATGTTCCCAGATATATTGTAGTAGGCCAGAAGAGACCTACATGGGCTCATCAGACTCTATAGTAGGCAGACGGACATACATCTCCACGTGGTACCTTCCAAGAGAGAAAGAAACCTTAGATATATTTGTGCTATGCCGTAGCTATGAACCACATCATTGATTCCGAGCCTTCATGTTATGAGGAGGCATCTAGTCAACCAATATGGAGAGATTCCATGATGGAGGAGTATCAATCCATCATGAAGAATAATGTGTGGGATATTGTTCTGAGACCTTAAGAAAAGTTTGTAGTGACTTCCAAGTGGATCTATAAGATTGAGCATATAACTGACAGGAGCATTGAGAAGCACAAAGAAAGATTTATTGCTAGAGGATTCTCTTAGGTGGAGGGAATATATTATGAGGAGATATTTTCTCATGTTGCTCGATACACTTCTATTCGAATGATTATTTCCCTTGCAACATCCATGAGTTGGAGACTACATCAGATGGATGTGAAGATAGCCTTTCTCAATGGAGAGATTGAGGAAGAAGTATGAATCGAGCAACCAAATGGTTTCGTCATACATGAGAAGGAGTCTCATGTGTGAAGGTTGAAGAAGGCCCTGTATGGACTCAAGTAGGCACTCGATCTTGGTATGTGAGGATTGATGGACACCTGATGATTTTGGTCTTTAGAAAAACTGTTGTTGATCCCAACCTATACTACAAGACTGTTAACGATGAGTCCCTCATTCTGGTCCTCTACATTGATGATTTATTCCTCACCGATACAAAGAGCCTTATTGTTGAATGCAAGTATGCTTTGGCCTCTGAGTTTGAGATGAAGGACCTTGGTATGATGCACTACTTCTTGGGACTAGAGGTGTGGCAGAGAACTGATAATATCTTCCTAAGTCAGGGGAAGTACATAGTTGAGATATTGAAAAAGTTTGGGATGCTGAACTATAAACCCATGGCTACACCAATGGTGATGAATCTGAAGAAAATAAGTGTGTCTTATTTAGATTCCGACAATATTGATCCAAACCTGTAAAGACAAATGATTGGATCATTGATGTATGTGGTTAACACCAAACCATATATTTTCTATGCAGTGAGTGCACTTAGCCAATTTATGATTCAACCGAGACAGAAACAATGAATTGTTGCGAAGCATGTGTTGAGATACACGCGAGGAACAATTGGACATGGTATGAGATATACTTTTAGTATTGACATGATATTGCAGGGATATATTGACTCTGATTGGGCAAGAGCGTAGTGGATAGGAAGAGCACCTTTGGGTGTTGCTTCACTTTGGGATCTGCCATGGTTTCCTGGTGTAGCAAGAAACAAACTTTTGTGGCCTTGAGAACCATAGAAGAAGAGTACATTGCATTAAGTGTGGCAGTCTGTGAAGCAGAGTGGCTTCCCAGGCTCCTTGCATATTTATTTGGACATGTGTTAGATTCTACCGTTATTCATTGTGATAACTATAGCTATGTGAATCTCTTAGAGAATCCAGTGTTTCATGACAAATTGAAACACATTGAGATCAAGTACCATTAAATCCGAGACATGGTGCAGAAGAAGGAAGTAATAGTGCAGTACCTTCCTACAGATGAGCATGTTGCTAATGTTCTACCAAACCCCTTACCAGGATGAAGTTCAAGTACTTCCATGACAGACTCGGTGTGGTAGAGAATGCCTCCCTTGCTGAAAGGGAGTGTTGATGTTTGCAGCTTCTTGAAACATTCTCCAGATCGTACTCCTATGTGACTGATTTGAGTTGATCTTTGACGACACTTATCCAAGAAGGAATAAGTGGGTTTGAGCTTATATCCCAATGTCCCTTGTGGAGAGCACATGAGGACATGTCAAGGAATTGACCTTGATGTCACACACTATGGGGAGTTGACCCTAGTGTTTCTAGAGGGAGTAGCCTATAGAAGTCTACATGGGAGTGCCATGTGTGACAAATATTTTCCAGATCGTACTCCTCTGTGACTGAGTTGAGTTGATCTGTGAGGACACTTATCCGAGAAGGGATAAGTGGGGTTGGGATTATATCCCAACGTCCCTTGTGGAGAGCACATGAGGACATGCCAATGAGTTGACGTTGGCATCACACACTATGGAGAGTTGACTCTAATGTTTCTAGAGAGAGTAGCCTCTAGAAGTCCACATGGGAGTGCCATGTGTGACATAAATTTTTGCTACAATGTCCCGAGTAAGCATCCGATGGACCTTCTGTAACATACAAAATATACATAATATTAAGTGATAATAATCATAAATAATAATAATAATTATAATAAATAATTATTAATTATCTAAGGGACGCATCCTTTCATGGATGGTCACCACATGTGCCTTTAGGTTCTCTATATATTTGACACTCTCATTGTACATCTATTCATCATATATTATTTATTTTATCTCATTATATACATTCTTATTCAATATATTTTGTTGTCCAATATGGATTACGGTTATTTATTCCATTTATGATGGATGTCCGTTGTAAGAACCAAATTGGTTCTTTACATTGGTATCAAAGCAAGTCTGATCCTAGCCTTTGGCTGCTAGACCTATGGTCAAAATTTTGTTGCTCTTGGCAATGTCACTGTAGGCCTTTGGCCACTCAAACTTTAAAGTTTTTGGAACTTCGATCTTTGACCAAAACCTAGCCTTTGGTCATTCGAAGTTAAGATTTACTCTACTTCCAAAAAAATTAGAAGAAATATCAGGTCATATTGTTGCTTGAAGAAAAAAAGAAAAAATAAAAACCATAAAAGAAAAAAAGAAAAAAGAAAAACCATAAAAGAAAAAAAAAACAAAAGTAAAAAGAAAAGTTTTTTTTAAGGTGCACATGAAGAAGTATAAGTGCACACCAAGAAGTTTGAAGGAAATATTCCGAATTTGGCATTAGTTAAGTTAATTATCATTTAAAAAGTGAGAAAAAATAATTTTAAAGAAAAAGTTTCAAAGAAGAGGAAAAGTGAATATTTTATTTTACCTTTGGAGATTTACCATCCTATGGTTTTGGAAAACCATTGGCCCATGGTATTCCATACCATATATAATATATATGTGTGTATTTACCTCTAAATAAGTTTTTCACAAAACTTAGGGTCGCATTTGTTGAGCCCTAACGACCGCTGACAAATAGTCAAGAGTATAAAAGGGATTTATAAGGTACTTTTTATAAAGTTTAAAAAAGATTAAGTCATAACTTTTAAAGAAAATAAAGTGAAAAGAATATTGAAAGGAGTAACAATTGAAAAAAATAAGTAAAAGAAAACACAAAAGAGTGGATTGTTTTAAAAAGTGGGTTTTTGGAATTCATACATTTATCATTTATAAAAATAAATATGAAGTGAACTATGACATCTACAAAAAAAAAAACATTTTCGGCAAAATGTCCCTATTGCGCAAAAGAGGAAGAGTATGAAAGGGGCCTTATGAATGGAACTCACCCTTGTCCATATTGTAAAAAGTTTTTTACTTTAGTATAAAATCAAGGTGACACACATTGGGAAGTGAAAATAAAAGAATTAGAAAACCAAGTAATTCATTATCAACAACACAACATAAATTTACAATTTCAAGTGGGGTTGGAGCAAATGCAAAAAAACCAAGAAGAGAGACAAAAAAACCAAGAAGAGAGACAAAAATAAAACCAAGAAGAGGGAAAATTACTAGAAAACGACAAAGACATTTCTTACTTAAAAAAACATAACCAAAATTTATTGGTACAAATAAACGAGGCAAAAGATAAGAAGCAAATGGATAAAAAATTAGAACAAGCTAATCACGATCTCATTAAGAAATTAATAGAGAAAGATGAAGATAATTGTCGTTTAAAGAACCATAATCAAAGCTTGGTTGAACAAATCAAGAAGTTAAAGAATGAGAAGAAATTACCCGAAAAAGATGAAGAAACCTCTCGCCTAAAAATACTTAATCAACAATTGCTTGCACAAATTAAAAGTTTAAAGAATGAAATAACAAAAAATTTGGAATCAAAAAATGAAGATGACAAGTCAGGAAATGAGGAAGAAATTTCACGTTTAAGGTGACATAATCAGGACTTACTTACCCAAATTAGAAAGCTAAAACATGATAAGAAATCTTTACAAGAAGAGCTAGATCACAAAGAAACAATGACTAAATCAATTGAAATAAAGAAGCTTCTAGTTCAAAAAATCCAAACCTTAGAGAAAGAAACAAACACTGATCCAATTGAATTACCAAAAACATCAAAAGTTGAAGAAAGATCCAATAAAAAATATTCATAAGATATTTGGGTGCCTTATCGTCATCCAAATCACAAGAGTCGTTACAACCAACTGTTAGAAAAATAGGACCGCGGAGCAATAAAATAAAACAAATGCAGAAACAAAAACACATAAGACACACAATACAAGAGAGACACAGATTTACGTGGTTCACCCAGTGTGGGCTACGTCCACCAGAGAAATTGCCAGGTCCTTCCTTTATTATTATCCAACAAATGAAGGGATACAACCTACAGCAAAACCCGCTG
>JASDQU010106187.1:23037-72011 GCA_032191745.1 Picea mariana
GTTTTGTAAATCTGGTCTTCTTCTAATTGTTCTGCAATTCTTCTCTTCCTTTGTCTGTTCTGCAATTCTGATCTTCTTCAACTTGTTCTGTCATTCTATTCCATTTCAAATATTTTCCTCATCTGTTACTCCACTCTGAGTTTTATATCACACTGTGCACATTTTCAGTCTCACACTACGCATATTTTCAGTCTCACACTGCGCATCTTGTGATTTTCCCTTTCTTACAGTTAAATTCATTTTTTGTCCAGAACAACCAACCACGCACAGTCTGTATCTTTTTCTTTTATGCACCACACCCACAGCAGTTAGCCTTCGCATCTTCTTAGGCAAAAGAAAACCGTCTAAGCAATTGAAACACCAACCGATCAGGAATCATGAATCAGTTTTTCTAATTGGTTCGTAACTGATGAATTAACTATGAGAGAGAACAGTAACCCTCCGATCATATTCAAGTTTATTTGCACCATTGGATGAACTTTATTAATCTTGCCTTTAAATCAGGTTTCGGCATTTTAGCATTCTTGTGGCCAAGTGTCTCGACACTTCATGTCGCGATCTCCGAAACTCCAATACAGAGATTTTCTGCGTTAGCTCCTTCCTCTATATGACCATGGCCATGACCAAGCGCTTATGCATAAAGTGATTTGCGTGAATTCTCATTTCATGAATCTAGAGATGAGGCATCTCGACTCTCCAAGTCGCGATCCCCGAAACCCTGAAATGGAGCTTATCTGAACTGACTCCTTTCCTTCTCGTGACCACTAGTGGTGACCATAGGCTATTCCAAAAGGTGCTTCATATTTCATGAGTTTATAAACTTCAACGAGTCTAATCGATGGTTGAAATCTCCATAGATCCGACGGTCCAAATCTTATCGCGATCTCGCATCTCGCGAGTTTCCACACCATGCTCCGTTGACTCCAAGTCAGTGACTTGTTCTATGATTCGATGGTCTAGATCTGATCTTAATTTAATGGCTCAGATCATATCGCGATTTCACATATCACAATTTCGACGTTCTTGTGGTTATGTTTCTTGCCTCGCCAAGTCGCGATTCGTGAAACTCCGAAATGGAGTCAGATCAACGGTCCAGATCACACCTTGATCTGACGGCTGCGATTGAATCACGATTTCGGTGGTTATGTTTCTTTCCTCTCCAAGTCGCGATTCATGAAACTCCGAAATGGCGTGGGATCAACGGTCCATGATCTTGATGAATCTACGGTCCAGATCTCATCGTGAATTTGCATCTCGCGATTCCTTCGATGGAGTTTCTTGTCACTCCAAGTCACGATAGGTGAAACTCCAAAATGGAGCTTAGATCAACGGTCCACGTCTTTTGGTGTATTGACGGTCATGATCTTTTCATGATTTTGTAATTCTGCATTGTGTTTGCATCAGGATTTCGAGATTTCGCGAACTCACTTCACCTTGAACTTTTAAAGATCGTGCAGATTCTCTTGGATCCTATGATGGTCGATCCTCACACTCAGATCTAATGCCCGAGATCTATCCTCCATATCTGCACGCTCTTCTTGTCTACATTGAGATCTGACAGTCATCGGGAATTCTGAATTGTTGATCCAACGATCATTGTTGCTGCTCCTCCCCCATTATCACTGCGCTACTGATCATGCTGATCTTTGCCATCGTTATTCTTGCCAACAATCCTCTACACTATCTCTTTTGAGCTTATTCGAATCTTCTCTACAACATCTTCTCATAATTTCATCTTCTCATAATGCCCATCTATTACATACTTTATGTACTCATGCCATCTTCATTGTTGTACTTGCCATCAATGACAAGCATTCATTGTCTGTTAAATATTTGCCAACATCTTTTCCTTTTCTCGATAAACTCATGTTCTTGTTTATTTCTTTCAACCTCTCTTATTTTCTTTGCTAGTGCTTCTTACTTTTCTTATTCCTCTTCTTTCTTCCTTTGTTCATATTGGATCCTTTTCTCTTCAGCTTGTTCTTTTTGGAACCTTTCTTTCTCTGCCAGTATGGAATGTCATTCCTTTTCTATCATAGAATATCCTTCTGTTACTATTGTTTCTACAAGGTCCTTCGTTAGAGGATTCCCTAGCCTTCGATATTTTGATCTATTCTTATAAAGGAAAAGAGGCAAATATGGTTATGTTAGGGTTGGCCCTTCTCTTCTTCACTTATTTCCAAGCATCCTCACTAAATAACTCATCCTCCCATTTTTCATGGGTATATGGACAAGTTAGAGCCACCCATACTATGTGTTTCAGAACCAATCCCTTGAGGTCATGCTTCATGTATCTTCCTATCATGAACCTATACTTAGATAAGTGCACTTGCCATTCCTATTTAGCACGTTTGGGATATTTCACTACATAGTGCCCTATCTAAAAACTACAAGGGATAAACAATTTCTTCTTCTCTTTTGTACTAGGGTGGCATTGAAAATCTACATGACAATTTGATAGAAAATCTCCTCGATAAGCATCCTGTCATGTACATATATTGGTAGAACGTGTGGTGGGATCATAGCTCCATAAATCCTTAAATATTTGTACTTTTCCTCTAAGTACTAGTTCCCTATGCATGTCAGAATCTTCTTTTCTTTATTTGACAACCTAGGGCACTCCTGTCAAAATATGAGAAAGTAAATCCTGGGAATGAAGAAGTCACATATTTGGGAGTAAAATTTCTTATACCTATTCTCCCAAAGAATATTGAAGTACACATTGACAAGTGGTTCAGAGACCTGCTAGCTCAATGATAGTCCAGTAAATTCATTTTGGGCACATAACACAGCCAAAAGGAAAGAGACCATGTGGAATTCAGGAGGATTCCTGGGTTTTGGAGATTGTGCTTGAATGACCTTCACACTGAGTTGCTTTGATATAACACCTCCCCAATTAAAACTTTTTCTACATGATATGCCAAGGGTAGCCATGCCTTAGAAAATTGGGAGAAATATTTATCGTCATATAACCTGCATAAAAGGATCATCACATATATGTATGGTTCTCTCAACCTGAAGATAACATACCTTCCGCCTGACTTCTTAACAAACTTTATGTCCTCCTTCCACCAATTGTTTAGTATTTTGATGGTGTCATATTCCTCATAAAATACAAGCACGAATACCTTGGTGAGGGACTCATCAAGGTCTGGGAGTTTATAACAAAAATCCATGTCTTGGGGAAGTAATGACCCTATGCACTCCCCTTACTCATTTACAATCTTTCACTCTTGGGCCTTGGTGTGATTGATTACCCATTCCATTAAATCCACACAAGAAAGGATATGTTCTCTGGAAGTGACCAAATGTGGCATAGACCTTTTAATTGTGGTAAAAAACACATCGTTTATAACAAAAAGCCATGTCTTGGAGAAGGAAGGACCCTATGCACTCCCCTTACTCATTTACAATCTTTCACTCTTGGGCCTTGGTGTGATTGACTACCCATTCCATTAAATCCACACAAGAAAGGATAGGTGCTCTGGAAGTGACCAAATGTGGCATAGACCTTTTAATTGTGGTAAAAACCACATCGTCCACTTCCTTAGTTGAAGATCATTGTGGGGGATGGATTCAAGATAATCCCCTTCATCTAATTTCCAAAACAAATCATTACAAGAAGGGATGTGTACTGGGGTGGAAGTCTTGCTCATCACGCAACGTTTTGTGTCAAAGAATTG
The DNA here is from genome assembly GCA_032191745.1 of Picea mariana. Taxonomy (NCBI): domain Eukaryota; kingdom Viridiplantae; phylum Streptophyta; class Pinopsida; order Pinales; family Pinaceae; genus Picea; species Picea mariana. Next base: position 26,721 of record JASDQU010106187.1, read on the forward strand.
GGGGACCAGGTGGGAAACCTTATTTATGGGTAGCGTGATAAGTGATTCAATACTATTGGTCGTTGAGACCCTTTCTACTTATGCAGGTGCAGATATCAAACCTTCCCCAACACTACTAGATTGGGTCCTTGGTTTCTTTGGAATCCTCTAAGATGGAATCTTTCTCGGAGGCATCGCGTCTAAATTCAACAGTGATAATAAATAATCAAACAATAGACAGATTTCAAAACCATATTATGTGACACAACATACATTTTATTAAGTAACGTCGTGCTTTGGGAGAGTGGTTCTTACCTTACTGAGTTCTTCAAAGCATTTTTACTGTCCAATTAAATCCTTTCTACCATAGAAAAATGATACTATCCTCAATTCGTTAGTGAGAACAAGCAAAAACATGCAATCAGCCAAGAACAATATTACAAAAAAAAAATAATGGGGAAAACCTGGGAGAAAATATGAGTCTAATACCCCAACTCCTGAAATAATGAGATTATCTCTAGGAATTAATGGTGTTAAATGAGGTGGCAGTGCCTTCACCGGCCTTCAATGGTTGAATTGATGCACAGAAGTGACTATCGACGATTGCATGACATTCCTTAGTTTGGCGTGTAGTGATTTGATCGGGGTCAGGTGATATGAAGTGTTAATGCTTAACCAATTACAACATTGATCCCACTATAGTTGATGTCAAATGTGTACATGAAGAGTGACGTGGTGTGCCATCATGGCATTAATGGATAACGTGTCAGTCTTTGGTTTGGGAATGATTTGACTAATGTGTTGAGGGACCCACTCTGACTGTTGGGACACTGGGGTACGAAGTTTAAAATCAATAGTTGATATTAACATATCCATGTTGATTGGACAGTAGATCATATGTACATAAGTTCATCGAGCATCGAGTGAGTACGTTAGTGACATGAAAAATCCAACGTGGCAAACCTATGTGGCGAAGGGTAGGTACATGGCACTTATTCATTAGATTACAAACGTTGTAACATGTTGATAGAAATATAACATCAAGTTTTGAAATCAACAACTAAGATCTATTAATATATCAGATTAGACGGTTTGCAACACCTAGGGTAAAACATTTATCGTTTATTGAGTGAGGTGGACGAGGGTGATAAGTGAGAAGCATTGAGATCCGTGTGACGGTCAATGATAAAAAGAGTTAGAAAATCATTGGGATGCAATATCAATAGTTCTAATCACTTCCCTTTCTCAATTAGACGGTTACAAGCGCTTGTCGTAGAAATATATCGACTGTCGGGAGAAATGTAGGTATAATAACTGAGAGATGTTTCCAATCCAGTTGATGGTTGATGGGAGAGTGCCTTTGTTTTTTTAACGAAACTTATAAGCATTGAGAGAAACCCCCCGAGGACCGATGGGTGTTGAAATAGAGGAATGATATGGCAGCCCAGCCTTCTAGTACGAAAGATGACATAGTGGTGTCACCTTGGAAGATGACATGGAAAGTAGGGATCAAATTTGAAGGGTAGGTCCTAATTTCAGTGAGAGGGGTATAAAATCATGCAACTCTTATACGATGAAAAGTTTCTAAAAAATATTGCATTTCAATTGAAAACAATAAATTAAGCTCACACTTCATTAAAAAATGTGTTAAACAAAATGTCACATTCTGAATCAAATTTATATCTAGTAAAGAAATCAGTAAAAACTAGATAGTTGCCTACCCGTAAAATACAAAAAATGTGGCTTGTTCTTGAAAGAAGAGGTTGATTTTCATATAGAATATTATCCTGTGTATACTAATAGAACAAGAAAAGGGGATAATTGTGGTGGTACTTTCCATTTGGGAACTTGCAAGACATATAAATTCATTTCATGGTACTTCCATCCCTTCAATGAACAATTTGATTTGTTTCTGTTTTAAATTTGCAAAGTGGGTATAATGTTGATATTGTTTGATTTCAAATATATTTCCCACTAGTATTCATTATATTTACTACAAGTTAAACCCAAATTTTCAAAGGAGAATGATTCCTCATGCAAGTCTCTTAAGCGAAAACATACACCAAATGAAGAATCAATGTTCTGCAACTTGATGAGAATACAATGGAACATGCATTTTTAACATGGATACGAATTCCATAAGTAAGTGATTGAATTTTGTAGGCCTATCAAGAGGGGAAGACTGTTGATGTTTGAACAACATCGGGAATACATTCTTCCATATATATATTAATCCGAAAAGATATTTTAATGACAATGGTTAAGTTTGAAAGCATGAGTTAAATTACCATTTAGGAATTGAATGTAAGAGGAAAAATTAATGAGGAAACATAGCATCCATTAAGAAATATACAGATATGGAAATAATCATGAAGAAACAAAAACTCATAACAAGAAACGTTGATAACGAAGTTCAGCAATCCCGCCTACATCTCTTGCCCTTTGTCTCAGTGGGTGTGGATTTCTTATTTATGTTCGAAGCTTCAAAAGTACATCACAAAAGTGCCAATGGATTACAAAAATGAGATATATGTGTTCTTCTAGATATCAAGAACCCATCAAAACTGACGACACTGAAAACAGATGAACAAATCTCCCAGAAATGGCTCGCAAAGTTGCTCTCCTCAACAGCTTCCCTGCATAAAAATGGATTTTCCTTAAAAATTCATCAGCATTTTCCTGATCTGAACCTCCTTCATGGCTTCAAGAACCTCTAATTTATATAGTATTGAAGTGGGCAACAAACTCCCAACTTCCCCCCAAGATTTGGCCTCAAAAAGGGCCCAAGATCCTCCAAAAATGGATTAAATCTCCCAAAATTGGTTAAAAATCCATTAAAATATTTATTATATGGTTACAAACCCACTTTTTGGATAATATATGGTGCAGCCCCCGATTTCCCGGGATCCTGGTCATGTGGGCACCCTCCATGTGGCCCTGGGTTGGCTACTAGTGTGCTGGCCTCTGGTCATGTGATGTGGCCATGTGGTCGCATCCTTATACTCCATGTAACCTTATACTGTTAGCGCCCCTGGTGGTAAGCCTTGGCTTACACACCTTGGTCGACGGGCTAGCCCGATCGACTGGGCGTTAACCCCACTCACCCGCGCCAAGGATAAACCAACAGTCATTTGGAACGGTCGTATGAAATAATGTTGAAACTGGGGGCTACACCCATATCCACTACCCACAGAAACAATTAAGAGTTGGGTTATATGGTTAGGCCGTATGGAAATTCGTTGAACCGGGGGCTAGGGCTAGGCCCCAACCCTTTTTTTTCCGCCCAAATTACATTTTAGCAAGTTTCAATAATAAATTTAAACTATGGTTTATAAGGAATACCGAGGGCGGGCTAGTAGCCTGACCCTACCAAGTCTTTCTACCTAGACCGGAGGTCGCAGGTTCGACTCCAGTGCACTCCATATAAATTTTTCCATTCAACCTTCGACCAATAGAGGGGTGCCACGTGGCAGCCCAAGACTGGGCGATGTGGCACCATACCATTCACTCTAATAATATGCCACATATCAAACTCAGATTCATCCACCTACACCTGCCCATTCAGTGCCACTGTACCTGGAACGTCACTTTACGGTCGTACAACTTGTACAGTCAGTTGTCACATCAACACTGTACGGACTGTACAATCATCAATTTTTGCATGTTTGACAAAACGAATAGACCATGATATCTTTTGCATACGGTGTCTGTTTGAGCCCATTCAAGTTGCATTGGGTTCGTATCGACGAGGCCTACACACACATCCATTTTGAAGCCATTCTGAGCACTTTGATTTTTAGGCCTTCCTGGACCCATTTTGATTTTCGAATCCATTCCGGATCACACCTCCCCACTAAAGACCTTTTGGTTCTCCTAAAGGTTACAAAATTGACCTTACTGATTACATACTCATAAGGATAAAAAAAAACACTATGCTGTGCAAAATGATGTTATAACAGGTCATCATTACAACATGTGTGATTACATTAATGGAAGCAAAATACAATGAAGATGTGACATCCAGTTCTGGCAAAACCAAGTGATTGTTTTCTTTCCTTCATGTTGTTTCTCTTGCTTCATTGTCAATGCCTCTTCCTTTATGAGTATACTCGCAATAGTTTTGTCCTTCTTTGGACAAAGCTCTGGATTGAGCTTCCAATATTTATCCTTTTGATGTCCACCCTTGTTGCAATAAGTGCAGTGGTTTTTCGGCATCCAAACTTGTTTTCCCTTCTCTTTCTTCTGTTGTGGAGTTGGGTCTTTACGTCATGTCCCCTTCCTGGTCAACAAAAATTTCCTATACAAATATTGTTTCTTCCAACACTTGGCCACACAATGCTTGGGTGAATGACAAAACGTACAAGGATACATATTCCACAAGTTTTGGATTACATGATTATGCCTTTTATAATCAAAAAGAGATTTGGAAAAATCATGACCATTATACCTTTCTTGTGTATCTTCACTTTTCTTTGGAGATGAATTGCATTCACTATCACCATCATGGAGTGATACACCATCACCTTTCGTGAATTGTTCCAGCAATGGCTTAGGATGGTCATTTGAAGCATCACTTGCTTCCAATGTTTTGGAGCATTCTCCAATCTCCTCTTTGGCATATCCCAATCCTAAATAACAAGGTCTTTCCCTAACCTCTATGGGATTAACGATACCTTGGCCCTTATTTCCAAGGCCCTTTCCTTCCTAACCCATCTTGGTTAGCAATTTCAAACCTATACCTCTTGTATGTTTTTCAAATGCACCAAAAAAACCATCTTGATGGGAACACAGCGAAATTGATGAATGACTTCCACTGCATACCTCAGAGATAATTTTTGAATCGGATGTAGAAGGCAATTCCTTCAATTCTTCTTTGCTTTTGTCATTCTTTGAAGATTTCTCTTGAACCGATCTCTTTCGTTCCAAGTAATCTTCATACAAAACGTTCACCATCTCTGCCATGGAAAAGTGAGTAGTTCACATATCCTTCTCATCTTGAGAAAGTCCCTCTTTAGATGCCATTTTCCTGGTAGCCATGCAAACTCAAAAACCAACCATCAACTAACTCTGATACCACTTGATTTGAAAAGATCTTTTAATGACAATGGTTAAGTTTGAAAGCATGAGTTAAATTACCATTTAGGAATTGAATGTAAGAGGAAGAATTAATGAGGAAACATAGCAGCCATTAAGCAATATACAGATATGGAAATAAGCATGAAGAAACAACAAACCATAACAACAAAAGTTGATAACGGAGTTTGGAAATCCCACCTACGTCTCTGGACCTTTGTCTTAGTGGGTGTGGCTTTCTTATTTATGTTCGAAGATTCAAAAGTACATCATAAAAGTGTCAATGGATTACAAAAATGAGCTATTTGTGTTCTACTAGATCTCAAGAACCCATAAAAAACTGACGGCACTGAAAATGGATGAATGAAGCTCCCAGAAATGGCCCGCAAAGTTTCTCTCCTCAATAGCTTCCCTGCATAAAAATGGCTTTGCCTTAACAATTCATCAGCATTTTCCTAATATGAACCTCCTTCATGGCTTTAATAACCTATGATTTATATAGGCTTGAAGTGGGTAACAAACTCCCAACTTCCCCCCAAGATCTAGCCTCGAAAAGGCCCCAAGATTCTCCAAAAATGAATTAAATCTCCCAAAACCGGTTAAAAATCCATTAAAATCTTTATTATATGGTTAAAAATCCACTTTTGGGCTAATATAGGGTTCAACCCTTGATTTCCTGGCATCCTGGTCATGTGGGCGCCCTCCATGTGGCCCTAAGCTGGCTACTGGTGCATTGGCCCCTTATCCGTTGGCCTCTAGTCATGTGTTGTGGCCATGTGGCCACATCCTTATACTCCACGTGCCCTTATTCTATTATCACCCCTAGTGGTAAGCCTAGGGTTACGTGCCTTGGTTGGTGGGCTAGCCCGACTGACCGGGCGTTAACCCCACTCACCCACGCCAAGGATAAACCAATGGTCATTTAGAATGGTCATATGAAATAGTGGCGAAACCGGTGGCTACACCCATATCCACTGCTTGTGCCAACAATTAAGAGTTGGGTTATATGGTTAGTCTATATGGAAATGTGCCGAACCGAGGGTTGGGGCTAGGCCCTAGCCCTTTTTTTTTTGCCCAAATTACATTTTTTCAGGTTTAAATAATAAATTTAAACTGTGGTTTATAAGGAATACCAAGGGCAGACTGGTAGCCCAGACCTGCCAAGTCTCGCCACCCAGATCAGAGGTCATGGGTTTGACTCTGGTGTGCTCCATATGACTTTTTCCATTCAACCTTCAACCAATAGAGGGGTGCCACATGGCAACACAAGACTGGGCCACGTGGCACCATACCATTCACTCTAATAATATGCCACATGTCAAACTCAGATTCGTCCACCTACACCTGCCCAATCAATGCCACTGTACCTGCCATGTCACTGTACAATCATACGACCTGTATAGTCAGTTGCCACATCAGCACTATACGAACTGTCAAGTCATGAATTTTTGCTTGTTTAACAAAACGAACATACCGTGATATCTTTCGCATACGGTGTATGTTTGAGCCCGTTCAAGTTGCGTTGGGTTCATATTGACGAGGCCTACGCACACATCTGGTTTGAACCCATTCTAAAAACTTTTATTTTTAGGCCTTCCTGGACCCATTTTGGTTCCTGGATCCATTCTGGATCATATATATATGACATGATATTTATAATACAAAGTATAAATATATATATAATAAATATGTAGTTATTTATTATCCAAGGGACACATCCTTTCATGGATGGTCACCATATGTTCTATATATATGGAACACTCATCATTGTAATAATATATTCATATACAATATCATCTCTTATGAAAAATCAACATGGTATCAAAGAAGGACCGAGCTTAACTCCCTCATAGGAGGGCTCGGGAAAATAAGAGAGATAGCTTGGCATGGTGCCTCTTCAGAGGGAGTGACAAGGTACAGATGCATTGCAGGATAGTGGGTGTCCTAGGGACATGTTGTAGCTATTTGAGAGCTACCCACAGGCCTTGGATGCAATATTGACTATGAAGTCACATGCATGCACATTACGAGGTACAAATGCATTGCAGGGTACTAGATGTCATGGGGACATGTTGTATCTATTTGAGAGCTACCCACAGGCCTTGGATGCATTGGTTGTGAAGTAACAGGGGTGCACATTATGAGGTACAAACAGATTGTGAGGTAGTGGATGTCATGGTGACATGTTGAAGCTATTTGAGAGCTTCCCACATGCCTTGGATGCATTGGCTGTGAATTCATGTTGTACTATGGATATCCGATGAGCTCATGTGGAAACAAAGAATACCTCCCTAGTTAAGAGGGAGTGTTTAAAGTTTGTATACTTCAGAGACAAGCTTTGGAATGATGAATAATGTCTCCCTTGTTGATAGGGAGTGTTGATGATTGAACAACATCTAGAAGGCATTCTTTCACACACACACACACACACACACATATATGACATGATAGTTATAATACAAAGTATAAATGTATATACAATAAATATGTAGTTATTCATTATCCAAGGGACACATCCTTTCATGGATGGTCACCATATGTTCTATATATATCAAACACTCATCATTGTAATAATATATTCATATACAATATCATCTCTTATGAAAAATCAAAAAAGACATCCTCAACGAAGATAAATAGTGAGGCGTAGAAATAAAGGTATACTACATACCTTTGGGCCTTAGTCGTTACTTATTTTTGGACCACCTCCTTCTTTAAGGTTGACACTCGAAAATGTTCAATTTTCACAAGGCATTGGTTTTGGGCGTCGTTTTTCTCATTTCTCATATGGGGATCCTATGAAAAGATAAATAACAATGAAATATTTACTCATAAAAAAATTTCTAATTTTTTTTTTGTCCACAATAAAATACAACATAAGAAAATGGACCAATTCAAAAAAAAATCAGAAATAAGAAAAAACTAGCTCAAAACTTATGCCAGAATTGAAATTGGCCACATTTCTCCAGGAATTCATGTATTTCCAGATGGATAGTTTTGCACACAAGATGAATTTTGAATCAAATAATCCAAACTAGAGACTATGCACAACATTCATATAATTTTTTTTTGAATTACATGAATCAAATTTGAAAACATACAACATAAGAAAATGTGATTGTTATCGCACAAGTTGTAGGTTGGGAAAATCCTGACCCAACCACCAATTGGAAACAACTTAGAGAGCACCTACCCACTATCACCTTAGGCAGGTGTTCCTGTCACTTTAGAGGTGAGGTAGTCACCTCAAGGGGGGAATCCTAGTGACCCCAGGGGGGGTTGAGATGGAAAATAAGGTGTATTAATGGATGCCCCTAAAGCTCAAGTTTCTAGATGGAAGAGGGAACTTGGAAATGATTCTTGATGGTTGCTTAAGGTTTCCAATGCTTTGAGTGACCTGCCAATAGAGAATACTTGCCCGAGGCACAAGGAAAACCAAGTAAACGATGCAATATGTTATATGGAAAAGAAATTTAAGCTTGTTGTCCATTATTGCAGAAAAAATCAATGGTATATATTATCATGTAAAAGATAATAAGAGCTGCAAAATAAGTGCTAAAAGTCTAGTTAAGTAAGCAAGAGACAAGCTAGTAAAGACTTAGTTTAACTCAAGAATGAAAGAGAAAGACTTTAGCATAAAAGCAAGGTTGTCACAAAAATATTACTATAGTGATATTTATCAAACTTATGGTTGTATAAAACCAAGCCTTATAATAGAAAATTTATCCAACGAAAATCACCTCAAACTAGCCCAAAAATTGCACTAGGGTTAGTAGTTTTTTACGGAAAAGTTATAGTTAATTTCTAGGGTTAGTTTAGAAGTTATCTAGGTTTAGAAGGTTATATTTTTTATCTCTAATGGTTGTAGGTTAGTTTTATTACAGAAGCAAGTTTTAGTGTATGAAAGAGAATGCCTCAATGAGGCAAGATAGCCTAAGGCTCAAAGAACAATACCCAAGTGAGAGAAATTCAAGATTTCACATTTTCATGTTTGCCAATGCAATGTTTTATTTCTCCAATGCAACGACTAGTGCCTTTGATTAATGGGTTAATGGGGTCAAAAGTAAAGAGCTGGAGCTACTACCTCCTTGGGGATATAAATCTTCTTATTCCCCAAGGCAAGTAACTTAGCTAGGGTTTAAACTAAGGGGCGTATGTCCTTATACTTCCTTAGCAAACCCTTGCAAACAATAATTCTATGTTTAAAATTATGGTGGATTTAAAATAGGGGTGTATGCACATATACTCCCTACCTATCCTTAGAAAAAATCAACCTTGATATTGAATTACAAATGATAGCAACAAGTAAAATACCTTACCAATCCAAATAACAACAAGATAAACCATAACATGCCAAGATAAACCACCACCAATAACTAGAAAAATAACTCCAAGAGCTAGTGCATCATCATCATGTACTCCATAACCAAATAAAGTACCATACCATAACAAAAGAGAACAAAAAAACTTCGAGGTAGCAAAAAATTCAGTCCTTTACTTCTCACAATGGGAGAGTTATGATTCAAAATGAAATTTCGTGATCTCTATTTAAACAAAATGTATATCACATAGTTTGTCCACTTAGCAAGGGTAAAACATAATATAAGGGGTCAACAATCCTTATCTTACCGCTTGCATCAAAATAATATTAAACAATATTTCTTAAAATTCACTTTTACAAAAAAGAAACCCTAGAACAAGGTGACATCACCCCTTTAGGGGACACTTTGGCACTTTGAAGAAGTTGTTGGGGTAGTAGATGCATGGTTAGGCCTCCATCCACTTATCACTCAACCAAGTCCTCTCTTGATGGTCTTCAAGCCTCCTTCCTTCAAAACATGCCACATGTCATGGAACCACACCTTCACCACCAAACCCTAGCCCTCTAGGTGACGTCAAGCCTCCATAAGTGACGTTTTTCCTCTCCTAGGAAAAATGTTTGGCATGTGAGGGCTAGGTCATGTCTTCCAAATTATATTCTAGGCCTCCGAAGGCAAGTCATCATGATTATTCATGTGGGCCCTTGGCATCCAACTTTTGGACTTGAAGCCCCATGGAAGCCCAAGCTAGGCTTGTTCTCCCAAAACAGGCCACCAAGTAAGGTACTATAAAACAAAAGGGTATGCCCTCTAAAGATTTCAAGTCAAAGATATCATGACAAGTATAAACCACGTCTAATAATAAAGGAACATAAACATGTGCATCAAAACTACATCATCAAATTAAACAAATGCTTACAATCATATACAGTTGACCAAGTTTAAGTATGGGAGGGGTGGCATAGGAGTCATATTGGGTAGACCAAATCCCTCAAGTATGGGATGATCCCAAGGATGGCCTTTCAAGTTCATGTAATGGATGATGAGGTGGAAGGTGTTTATACTTCGTAGGTCATTGATTTTAATGACATACAAGGGCTCGTATTATCTCATTTATGGGTTCCTTTGTAGAGGGTGTGTGGCACCTTCGCTTGCAATGCAATTTTTCCAAGCCCATCTTCTTGCCATTATTTGTTTCTTTCAGTTTTTAAGGAACGATTTGAAAGCCATTGTCTTGGCGTGGTGTCCAGATAATGACAATGTCACTCACAAATATCTTACAGAAATGAGAAGGTCGACTTGTGATGAGATCCCCTTTCTCTCATTTGTGTAACTGAGAGCCACTACCCTACATTGGTGACCAGATAATGGTAGTTTCATATCGTTAAATACCCACGATCATGATAGGTTGGCTTGTGATGAGACCTCTTATCCCCCAACTAACCCCTTAATCATTCATTATAATTTATTCTTGTAGGTCCACTTTACTTATAGAGAAGCATTTCATTGCTTTCTCGGGGATCCCTAGGCGAAGCATCTGGAAGGTCTATATCTAGGATCTTATCTCTTTAGCCGACAATAATCCCTCTGGGCCTTCATTGCCTTCTTCCCATGAAAAGAGGTACATGCCCTTCTTGGGTCACTAAATTCAAAAGGCCTAGAAGAGGACAATATGATGGGAGTGTAATGAGAGTAAAGTGGTAATTATGGTCGAGAATGGTACGATAACCCCTCAAGGGACCCCCAGTCACAAGCCTTCCCCAAAGGTTGGCCACTTACTAGGAAACTTATGACACTCACCAAGGTTAAACAAGGTCAAAGGCATAATTTCCAAGCATACATTATAAAATCAAAAGTAGCTTAAATACAACATGTTCAAATGACTTAAATATTAGGGTGATTACCTGCCACAAAATTGACTTGTATCGCATGGAGCAAGACCTTTCTTCCTTCTAGAAGCTAGCTAGTGTGGTGGATGCACTGACAATGGATCAAATGTGGTGACTAAGTGGGATCATGTATGTGTAAGTGGACATTTTTGGTCATGTAGTCTCTCGACACTCCATATATGTAACCTAAGGGCCTCGATACATGATCTCCTTAGTTATCCCACAAAATGGGGATAACATGGCCAATTAAAAAAAAATAAAAAAAAATAAGGAAACATGAGCTCAAAAATTTTGCCATAATTGAAATTGTGCATGTTGCTCGAGGAAGTCTTGTATTTCTAGATGGATAGCTTTACACACAAGATGAATTTTGAATCAAATAACCCAAACAAGAGAGTATGCATAGCATCCATGTAAATTTTCTTTGAATTACATCAATCGAATTTGGAAAAAAATAAATCTAGCAAGCATTCAGTAGCTTACCTTCTAACAACGATAAATTTGCATAGGGGGGGGAGGAGAGTACCCCTTTTACATGATCACCTCAACTCAAGAGGAGAGGCAACAATACTCAAAGATGTATAAATAGAGAAAAAAACATTTACTTTATAATACACAGATCCACATAGAGACGCTTTAGGCCTAGAACTAGCTAGAAATATGGGTTTCCTGTGTCATATTGTACTAAATAGGTAGATTCATTATATCTTCTTCCCGTGAAACTGCAATTATTAATACCATCAATTTAAAATATGGGTTTCTTGTATCTTCTAATATTGAATAAGCGGATTCATTATATCTTCTAGTACGTGTCACCTTTCTCCTCGGTTTCCCTCAGTAGTTGTCTTATAATTGATTGGAAGAACATATTAATTTGGGGTGAATACTTTTTTAGGAATCACTCAATTATTGTGTAATATAAAATCTATTTAAAATAGTTTGTTTTTGAGTAAATTTTTAGTTGCAAATTTAGTGTTATGTTCAAAGTAGTTTTATATGTTAAAATTTAAAGAGGATAATGTTTCATGTTCAAATGTTTTTACGAGTTTTGAAGGTTTCTAAACTGATTTAAACTTTTAATTTTTTTAAAACAACTTGAAACTATATTCTCTCTACATTTTTTACTTCACAAAATTCCAAAAACATAAAAAATTCAAAACTATTTTCAAGGGAAGATACTATTTTCAATTAAGACTATCAACGCATTAAAAAATTTACATCAGTAATGTAGTGAATTATTTTTGGGATCCCTCACTTCCTTTATTGTTAATAGAGTGAACTTAATCGCTAATAGAGTATCGATGAATTAAAAGTTAAAAGTTTTTCATTCTATAATAGAAAATTGTATATATGCCAATGAAATGATTGAGTATCTATCTATTAAAGAGATATATACTACTATCACATCTATCTATATGTTTTCAAGACCCTCTTATAGGTTGGTATTCTTTTCATCGGGACATTATCTCTAACTCTGCATTGTACAAATAACCCATTTGAACCCTACAAAATATTCTTAAGAAAAATATCCATCCAGAGCATCAATGATTTATTTATTCAATCATAGAGAAAACTATTCCTTCTTTGGAGAACTTATTGAACAAATACATGATATAGGAAAAAATGATATAAAGGTCCAGGTATTAATGATTGAAGAATACAACTCGCTTGGAAAAAGTTAGAAAACTCTTCCTTTTGTGGAGAATTGATGGAACAAATGCATGATCTAGATTTGGTCACACGAATTGATAATGGGGATAAGCATAGACCCACATTATGCATAGATTCAAGTAATTATGTATGGCATCAAGATTTTGATCGAGAATGGTGTAATTTATATAGATTGGACCTTTTTATCACATAAAACTTACATAGTATTTTTTTGTTAAAAAATTAAAAAATAAACAAAAGATATAAATACCTATCACATAGAGCTTAATAGGTTTAATCAATGTGAATGTATTCTTTCAAAGTAATCTTTGATTCAAGTTCATTTGAATCTCATGGAGTTATAAACTTATAAAAACAATAAAGAAAACCTATCAAACCAACATATTACCTATCCTCATAGTAATCTTATTCCCCTGAATCAAATACAAACAAGAAGATTATCCAGGGAAATATTTCAGAGGCCTTACCAGATCCACATACCAATCCAACCTAAAGCAATTGAATTAAGGAACGTCTGGCTACCTTTGTTTCAGATGGTCACGTCCTTCAAAACCACGAAGAATATTGTAGGTCGGTAGTGACAGAGAAGACAGTGCAGGGATTTTGAAAAATTAATCAAATGAAGCCACTGCAAAATAATTTTGAATATCCGCATCCAAAATTTGGTGGCTAAATCCCCACAAACGCGTCAAATTTAAAACCTCAACAAATCTATTTAATATAAAAAATACTATCCTCTGTCGGTGTTTTCCTTCATCGTAAAGATTTGGTGGTGTATGAGGGAGGGGTCCCTGAAACGGAGGGCAACCGAAAATGGATGATGCAAATGGGAACGAGATCGGATGATAGAGACAGAGACGGGAAAGGATAAGATGACAGAGACAGAGACATAAATGGATATGGAAATGATTGGATGACGGAGACGGGAGGACAGGGGTCACTAGATATGGTGCAGACGTCGAGGACATCGGAGGTGCAGATGTCGAGGGAAAAAAGTCTACCAATTAGACTACACCTATCTGATTGATTCGATTCAGGGGTTGGTTGGAAGCGATCAATATGCAGCCTGTTGCAGAGTCTTTAAGACTGTGGCAGGTGGTATATACACCGTCGTATATATCTCGAAGTATATACCAAGACAATCTGATGGTATATATACCAGTCATCGCAGTCTTAAAGACTCTACAACAGGCTGCAGATTGATCGCCTTGGTTGGAGGGTTCCTACTTCCAAGGAAGTAGGTGGGCTTACCCCCTCCCCTCACTATATTCTTGAATCCCTTGTCAACCCTTCATATGGAATTTTGAATTAATATGTGCACTTCCTAATAAAACGGCAAAAGCAGAAATTCAATTTTTTTTTACATGTAAATATTGAATAATACTTCTAGGACATGTTGGAAGCCCATTGACAGGGTTGACAGGATGGGATGGGAAGAATTTTGATATTTGGTGGCAAGGGTGAACTATTTTGTTTTGACGTGGAGTGTAGGATGGTGGTGTAAAGATAGTACAGTTGCCACGTGGCATCTTACGTGGTACCCCAAAACTATGTGATGATTTCTTGTCTTATTGCCAATGAGAGGTCAAGATTTAAAGTTGGTTTTGATCGAACAATGGATATTAAAGGGGATCTCAAATTGTTTCCTTCACATTGATTGGTGAGATATCCCATGGATTCAAAATCTGTCAATGATCGCATTAGGTGATGCAGAGAGGGGCTTGTTGGTGCGTTGATTGTTATGAGAAAGGCCCAACCACTGATGGACTTGTTTACCGTCGGGAGAAAACAATGCCCTTTTTCCACTTCATACAAACTCCCTTTATTTGACCGACCCGACGCTCCTATCGACCCAAATCGGTCGACGAGTGTTTTCTTCGAAAATTTATGTATTGAGACTTGGGTTATTTAGCCAGTTGTTCCTAAGATCGTCTACGTATATTTATAATTAGGAAATTTGGTTTACTTAGTTCAACCAATCGAAGGAAATTAGGTTTAAACTATGAAAAAAATAATATCAAAGAAACCAAGACTTGAAAAGCTAGCGAATGTGACAAAAAAATTTGAGGGTGTGTTGAGTGCTCAACAAGTTATTGTGTTAATGGTGATTTTAGTACAATTACAAGGCTCTCTAGATTTAAAGTTGAGGAAACACACATTACAATGATAATGCTACACTCACTCTATCTATATCTCTTCCATGAACCAGCAATTTGGTCTCTATATTATTCATTCTCTCCATCCTCTAAAAACCATGGACAAACTACATCAAATTGGCTTGTTAACAATATTCTACTTTCCCTCTAATTCCCTTTTAGATCTTTTACTAGTCAAACCTCTTTTAGATTCTTTTTGGTCGAAACCCTCTTTGATCACTAGATGTTTCCTTTATGCTTATTACCATTATTATATAAAAGTCCAATGGCCTATGTAATCATTTTCAAAACAACACCTGAAGAAGTAGTTGCAATCCCCCATCTTAACATTTCAAGTTTTGTGAAATATAAGACCTTTGGGTTTTCCTTAAATTACCACATGTTTCCATCTCGTGCTACCACATTTACTTCTAGGTAATAATTTCTCTTCTTTGTCTTGAGGTTCTCCTTCCTCATTGTAATGTGGAGGGTGAAGCTTTGTTTTCTCCAAACCCAAAGCCTATGCTACTATGCACTTTACATTAGTACAAATGTTGAATGTAGAGGGTTAGTCTATTTTCTATAATAGTCTCCCATAGTCTCTAGCTTCTCATTCACTTCACCACATCACCAACTCTGCATGCCTTAGCTTGTTTCATTAGTCATGATACAAAGTGTTAGTCCCTAAATTTGCACTTGACTGTGTGAGGGAAACCTAGGGTATCATCAGATTATTGCAATAGTTTTTATGGATAAATGTATATTGGTTTTTTGAAAGGGTGGTTAAAAACTGGTTCAAGGTTTCAAGATAAACAGGAATTTTAAAATAAGAACAAATGATATCCCACTGACTGGTTAAAGGGTAGTCACATAGATGAATTAGAAAAACAAGGAAACGAGGATATGAAGTCTTCAATTTTTTAACCTCATAAGGAAATCTTATCTCAAAATATCATTAAGAAACAAGAACATTAGCCTGACATCAAAAACTTGAAAATAATCACAACAACAAATTCTTCACTGTATAATTAATAATCAAGAAAACAATGCATTGCAGTTTGATAAATGATCTCAAGCATGAAGAGAAAAAGAACATGGAAGAAGAGAAATTATAACCATCAATATGCCTTTTCCATTAAGTGTCACATAGAATATGGAATGTCTTACAAGGAGTTTCAAAACAGGTCCCTTAGATATCCAAATTTTCTTTCCTTAACTTCTCCTTCTACAGAGTTTATATAGAACAATACATAATTATAAAGATCCAAAATAAATGGATCTTAAAACCTCCTCATCTATATTTATTTTTTTGTTTCAAATAATTAAGAATAATATCCAATCTGATATGAGATCTCCAATTCGAATTGATGAGGTAGCTTGTCAATTGTTGTCCATGAGATTTTTTAGGAAAATAAATCTAGCAAATTCCTGAAAAATAGGGTCCAACAATCTCTTCGTATCTCTCAAACGATGATAGTTTTGTAAAAACAAAGATTTTTTTGTGAAGGGAATCGTTCCAAACAAAAACCTTTTTTTGTTTCCAAAAATTCATCACCATCTGTTCTACAACCTCTACCAAAATTACTAACTAAAACAAGAAATTATTTATTATGAAATATCAGAAAAATAGGCCTCAAAGATCAATTCGAATCTCTTAAAATGTGATTGTTGTGTAAAAAGTGAGAGATTTTTTTCTGAAGGGGCATGTTCCGAACAAAACCCTCTTTTGGTTTCAACAAATTCCTCTCCAGATGTTCTGCAACCTCTCTTGAAGAAAAAGTCTAAAAAAGGTGAAAAAAAAACCAGAGTATTTCTCGTAGCTTTATCAGAAAATTAGGCCTCAAAGATATATATGAAAATCTTAAAATGTGATAACTATGTGAAAACCAAGAGAGGTTTTTGTGAACGGATATTTTTCCAACAAAAACCTCTTTTGGTTTTAACAAATTCATCTCCATAATTTCATAAACTTCTTTTGAAGATAAGGACTAAAACAACAAAAACAAAGTATTTCTTGTATTTGATTTCTGTTTTTTCTTCTTTCTATTGTGTTCATCTTTACTTTTTGAAATATTGTATCTTCTCTTGTTGTTTGGAAATCCATTGCTCCACCTGAGCTTTTTCTTTCTTTTATTGCTTTACCATTTTTTCCTTTGACACTTTTCTTACTTGTCAATTTTTGTTTATGCTTGACTGTGGGTTTAATTGGATTTACATTGTAATATTCATTTGTATCTTCTTCCATTTTAATGTCAATTTTAGGAAACACTTCCGCATCAGGAAACATTTCAATCTTTGCATCAAGTTTTGATCTCTTACCTTTGCTGGTGGTGGCCTTGTCTTGGTTTTCATCTACAGGAGTATCAACAGGAATTTGTTGAGTCTGTTTCTATCTCTTACTGGTCCTTGTCACCCTTGTTGCAGATAATTCCTCTTTGACTGGTAATTCATCAACTATGATACCATGTTTCTGTGTAGCTTCTTTTTTCCCTTTTCCCCTTTTATGTTTGCTTGGCTGTGGATCAGGATTTATGGATTGGATCAACCAATTCCAGGGTTTCTGTGAATTATGATCAAAGCAGTATGCCATTATTGTCTAATCCAACTATGAGGGACCCCCTTTCTCCAATACAGGTTTTTCTTATCTGGTAGCAAGAATTGATTGACAAATTATGTGATTACACGCTCCTTTTTCCACCATCATTCTCCTCCAAATACCAATCTACAAGCTTTGGTGATTGGTTGTTCTATCACCAGCATCAACAACTTTCTGATCTCCACTTCGAAACCATCGAAGTTCTGTGCAAACGCCATAGATCCCTGCTCGTCATGACCTTGGAAGCTGGTGAAGAATTTGAGCCAGTCAATGTCTTTGAACCTTTGTGTCATATGTGGATATTCTTCAAGTAGCTCGGTACCCTCAGGTTCCAACCTAACAATTTGCCCACCTTTCTTCGATGCCATGTCGATGATACAGTGTTGTAACTCGACGTTGTTGGAAATCATAAATTTAAAATCTGCAACTGTTACTACATAACAATTTCCTTAAATGGATATTTGCACACATAATCCAACGGATTAGAATAACAGGTGACATTGTCATATAATGATATCGGAAATGGAACTGATTTCATACAGGTCCTTGCAAGTACAAAGTGATCTCATTCATGCAACGGTTCAAATGACATTATCAATTCAAGCGAGATCGTGGAGAACATGCAAGTCTTTTGTCCATGATTCATGTGATCATGACAAGATTTGGATGTTTGGCGCATGTCACAACATGATTACTTTAGCGCTGCAGGAATAACATTATTCCTGTAGCGCTATTGATGACTTAGCAATAATTTCAAAATTCAAAATTCAAATAGGCAAGTGATGTGACAAATCTCATTAATTCACGTCATAAACCTTCCAAAACTTAAGAAAATTATTTCAAAGTGAAAAAATTGCAAAACATAGCAAATCAAAAAAAGGGTAAGTCTAAAAATCAAGGAACAAAGTATAAGCAGGGAGGATTTAGGATTAGGGATACTCACTAAATCAAGAAAAAAATTAGAGACTAACACAAAGTGTGAAGTGCAGAGCTAGATTCCCCTTGTGATCCATGTTATAACCCTAAATTCCACCATACATACATACATGGCATCAGGCCCTCTTACTTTCTATTTTTGCTAAGCCATCACTGAGCAACTCTTCTTAAAACCCCTATTTTTGAAGATGTGCGTGCCCTGCACCACTACTGCCCACGTACACACGCTTGTTTCACCACTATAGATCATGTATGTACACTATCTGCACCATTACAACCCGCGTATACCCACAAAAGTTGAAAAAAATAAAAATTTGCAAGGAATTCATTGAGATTACGGGCTATTGGGTAGTTTCCCAACTAATCCACAACCTATAGCCCGTCACCCAACCGAATAACCATATTTTCCCATATAAAAGGAGGTGTTGGGGTATCATTCCAAACATAAGCATAAGAACAGTGAAACTCTGCCCATTTCACATCCCCTCCTTGCCCCAAGAATTATAGCCACCTTGTGAGATTTTCATCGGAATTTCCCATTCTAGCCCTTTTTCCTCAATCATAAGCCTGTGCCATTTCCTTAGAAGAAGTGTGAGAGGACAAAGATATGTGGAAGCGCAGTTGGAGATTGGTAAAGAGGAGCCTGGACTAGGTTCGAGGAGCAGTCGTCGATCTCTTTGTAAGTAAACTTTGTGATTCTAATAAAAGGAATACTTTTTTTGTCCCACAATATGATGTGTTCAATATTTATGTTTGATTTATGTTTTATACTGACATCTAACCCACTAATTCATATATGAGATGCATGTTTGTAGTTCCTTGTTTGATTGTTTGTGAATGCAGGTCAGCCTTGGGAGGAGACTTGTAGTCGAGGAGCGATCGAACACGAAAGGATCGACATCGGACGCAGAGTTAAAGGTAGAGTTACCGGATCTTTTTACTTTGTATTTCTTGTATGAATGTGGGGTGTATTCAGGGTAGTCTAAAGAGTAGGAGACTTTTAGATGGTTAGATTTTCCTACATGTTGAACCCTAGTGTAGTCCATAGGGGGGTTTTCCTGCTATAGCAGAACTGACGACCATACTGGGGAAACCTATAGGGTTTTAGGGGGTTTTATGGGTATTTGATTGATCTTTACGTTTTGAGCTTCTTTATGTAAGTTGTTGAGTCTTTAAGGGATTCTGGTCTGCCATACCAGTACTACCTGCCCTGTCAGTCTACCTGTTAGTTTTCTTTTTTGAGAAGTTATAGAGGTGTATGTGGCCTGTAGTGGGTCTACACATGTACATACACGCCATACCCTTAGACAACCTGCGTACATACGTTGGCTTCTTAAGTGTCAGTAGCATGCCTGTGTCAAGAAACTTTTTCCTTAAGAAGGGGCAGTCAACCTCTTCCCTGATTGAAGTCTGACTTCTCAGTGTTTCTTGTTTAAGTACAATGTCTTTTTTTTTACAATCTTTAGCCTGGGTTTGATGCCAGTTTCTTTATCTTTTAAAGATTTATTGTGTTTTTTTTTAAAGGGTTTTAGATGAGTCTGTTAGTCTTTTCTGATCAGCCTGTGTGGTCCCTTCAATGACTCCCTATGATCCACAATAGGCCAGAACTCATATTTTTGGTCTTGTCTTGTCTTCACTTTTTCCCCTTTTGCTTGCTTTAAAGAAAAAGAAAAAGAATTTATTTCAAGTTTCTTGTTTGAAGCATTTTTAAATAAAAAAAAAGATTTCATTTCTTAGTTTGGTTAAGTAGTTAGGTTGATTATATTGCTTGTCAGTAAAAAGAGTGTTTTTCTTAAGTTCTTTACTGAATTCTTAGATTATTAAGTAGCTCGTAGTCGAGCGGAATCTTGTTTTTGGTTTTCATTTAAAAGATCTTAGAAAAAGTTATTTTGAAAAGTTGGTTAAAGAGTTGAAATTGCAAATCTTTATTTGTCAAAACGAAGCAGTTTTGCTTTCATTTTCATTCAATGCTCTTCTCTTTCGTCTCTTAAAACACACCACTAGTTTCATTACTGCTTCCTTGACTTAAAACAAGCCACTTAAAATTAATGCTAAATTAAAATTTACTAGACTTTATGTGTGTAGGGTCCATCAACTAGTCTAGGCTAGAGCCTTGATTTAGGTTGGAGAGGAAACTCTTCAAAGCTTAAAAACAAACACTGGAGTCAGTGCTAGGGAGTGTAAAAATTCTAGTAAACGTGAAAGTTATCTAGGACCCCCCTCTAACACAGGGGCTAAACACAGGGTCGCATTCGGAAAGGTAGCGGAGATAACCCCTCCAAATTCAGAACAAGCGTAGTGGGGAACACATATAGAGGACTTGTCTTGGGATTCTGTTGGTCGCATTTTCCACGGAGCTTCATGGATCTCAAATCCATTCGATATCCTTAGTTGTCTTCCAGAACACTTTCTTTCAATACCCTCGATATGTTTCAGGCTTGATACCCTTCTCATTGCGGTCCACCCGGTTGTCGACTGTACCCGCCTGGTGACTGTTCGCAAGTTGACAACCTAGTTTCCTTTATTTTAGGGACTTACATAGGTGACTACGGGGGTATATCACGGTACCTAGGGCATACATCTAGCCAAACTTTGCAGAGTATACCCAAAGGGTGCTTTAGTGTTCGATTTGCACTTGCACCGGTAAGTTGCTCTAGTGTTGGTTAGTGTAACTGTTCTTCCAGCTAGTTAGTAATTTGCTTGTTTTATCTTGTAGGAACTTTTCTAGTGTGTGTTGGTTTTCAACATTAGTAAAATACCTAGTGTGTCTTTGATCTTATCATAAAGTGGAATATCAAGAGTTACGTCGGTCGCGAAGGCTTCAGGGCCTGCCGCCGGTTTCTTTGGAGCCACCCCCGCCACCGCTAAGGTGAAGACTTGACCATCAAGGGTCATTTGAGGCAACTAGGTCACATGAAACTATGCCCGAGCCATCCCCGAGAGAGAACACTCAAATATGGAGGAACCGACCATTTCTGACCTTGGAGCGAAAGCTCTCGGTCCGTATAACCCTATGATCATTGACTTGTCAGTGCCACTTTTGATACAGCTTTCCCCCCCAAGGGTAACACATCATGAGTGTCAGATAGTCCATCAAGAAGAAATGGAAGCAAATTCTCCTACTTCGTCGGGGAGTCCTCACACTCCCTCTATGGCTGCCACTATTGGGTGTGTTCCACCTCCTAACTCACCTTTGTAGGTTTGGACCACTATGGTCTCAACCGCCTCTACTTTGGGCAGCGGTTTGATTCTGTCCATGGCGATGATCACTGCACCGTTCACGCAGAGTGCGACGGGTCCTCCATTTTCATACGAGATTCCCAACTTTGATACAAAATCTGTCGTTACCTACTCCACCCTAATGACCATGGGTCTGGGGGTAGGAAGCTCTAATGCTCATTTGCAAGGGTCTATGGGAGGCACCTCATCCCCCTATAATGATTTTCCTTATGGAAGGGGTCATAAACCTCCATCGTCCACCTTGCTAGGTGGTGCTCCTCAACAACTCGTCTGGCCGAACTTGAACTACAACTTGTTCGGAGTAGGTATTCAAGGACCTTCTTCCAACACCACGTTGGTGGGTTCAATGTTGTTCTATTTGTTCGACACATTTGGAAATAATGCTTTCTCGTCAGCTGTCATCTCAGTCGGGGGAAACCCTGGTTTTGGAAAACAAAATCCTATGCAGGCTACTATTCCTACACAGGGGTCAAATACAAGAGTCTCCTCCTCACAAGGACTCTAGAATTCGTGGCAGGGATTAGTTCCCTCGTCAGGGATGTCGACCAGGGGAAACCCCTTCCATGATCAATGGAACCCTGGTCAAGGCTCAGTACCTATGCCAGTTGGATCGGCATGGGGCAGCCCTTTCTAGAATCTTTGAAACACCACGCAGGGAGCAATCCCCACTCAGCCCTCAACCTCCAACTACGGGAATCAACCGATGAGTTCCCAACAAATGAAGTATCTGTTTGATGGCCAAGGTCATGGTATTTACCAGAACCCTGGTCAACAGCCTAACTTTTCCTGGCAACCTGGTGCCAGTCAAACTCCAGGCTCCTTTTTCCCTGTACATAGTCAACAACCCAAGCTACCATTTCTGGAAACACTGCATTTTCCAAACTTGTCAAGATTATTAAACGACCCAATCTGTCACGATCTGTGTTGGCCTCCAATGTCGAAAAAGTTTCCCTTGGACATCTTGAAGTTTGAAGGTAATCCTAATGAAGATCCAGGTGATCATCTGACTACCTTTCACCTATGGTGCTCGTCGAACACGTTACGAGATGACTTCATTCAATTGCATCTGTTTCAATGCACTCTTATCGGGAGTGTCGTGAAATGGTACATCGAGCTCAACCGCTCAAGATACTCTACTTTTGGTGAGTTGGAAATGGTTTTTTAAAACCATTTTCAACTACCTATAAGATATGATGTCAGCATTGATTTGTTGGACAACTTTGAGCAAACAAAGGGTGACTATATCTCAGATCACATCTGAGAGTGGCAGTGTCGGAAGAGTTTGATAAAAGTACTAGTACCATCGGCTTTCCTGCTGGAGTGGTTCCTTAAGTATTTGGTACCTCAGTTATCCAAGGAAGTTGCAACGTTAGGATTGTTTTCCTAGGAAGAGGCGATTATGAGAGCTCAACAACTAGAATTGATATACTCTCCATTTGGTTTACTTTATGAATTTTTTCCAGATGTGCCATGGTCCATTCTTTAAAAGGCCAGACATAAGTCTGGACCACATGTCGATGGTATAGTTGGTTCAGCACAAGAAAAGCCCACTGATCAGTTGTCAAATCAATTGCAACAATTGTCGATACAACAGACAGTAGCCAGCCAAACCTCTAGTTGGACTGCTCCCCCTACTCAAACGTCGGATGTACACACTGTGCAGTTGACGAACCCAAAGTCCAACTAGCAACCCAAAGGGAAGAAGAAACAACGAAAGAAGGGTAAGGGGGATAAGAAACCCACCAATAATGCTAGTGGGAGTAACACAGAGAAAAGTAAGTCGAAGTATCTATGTAACCTTTGCATGAAAGACCATCTGACTCACCTGTGCCCTCGGATTGCAGAGGCCCATAATTTATTGGCGTAGCAGCATCTTGTTATGTTAACGAACCCATTTCCACATGGAAAAAATTTGACTCAAGCCTCTTCAAGCACGGATGGGGGCAGTTAGGGACCCCCTCCATCTTCTAGTAATCCCTCGGCTACAAATGTTTACATGTTGAAAGGTGACGCTCACATAGAAACTAGGGCACACGATTACGAAATGCCAAACACTGCTAAAAAGGGAAAAGAAGACGAAAACGAGTCAGTTCCTCTCCATATTGAGAAGACAATGGAAGAAAAGATGAAACGCATCCCAAAAGGGGCGTTCAAGAAAGCTTCACATAATCCAAACGCAAGGGCCACCCAGAACTACTCTGTGGTGGAGGATTTGTCACAAACCCCTTGTGCGATGTCTGCTTTGGAGGTTATCCATAGCTTCCCTTCGAAGAGAAAGGATCTGCTAGTTTCCTTAGGATCCGTTGAGACTTGTAATCTAGGAACGATCATGCTTGATACGACTGAATTGAAACCTCGTCTCCCATACCACATTTCATTTTAGATAGTAGTGGTTCACCCCATAAATTCTTTTACTCGAAACATTTTCTACATGGTGGTTGATAAGGGCGTGTCAACATGCGTGATGTTGTTGGAATGTTGGAAGGCCATTGGCCAACTCGTTTTGTCTCCGTCACCTACTCTGCTTACTTCTTTTGATGGTCGTTCTTTCAGACCACATGGAATCATCCCTTCTTTCCCCGTGCAGTTGGGAGGGAAGACCACGTGTGTCGAAGTTGAAGTGGTCGATGTGCCTCTCGACTACAACCTAATGTTAGGAAGGAGTTGGACATATGCAATGCATGTAGTGGTTGCCACAATTTTTTGGGTCTTGTTGTTCCCACATGAGGACTGAATTGTAACCATTGATCAGTTGTCCTTCTCCAGGCTTGACCCTTCATCGGGGGAATCCACAGTCCTGACGATTAATAACCCACAACCTGACATCGTCAACATGGGGTTTGGTTTGTTCCCACATCTCATGGGTAGTTTCGATTACCTGCCTCCTTTCAACGATGTCAAGATGATATCGGTTGTTCCCAACTAGCCTAGGGCTGAAATATTTCAAGTATCATTGTTCCAAATGACTTACTTTAGCGATCTGTGGACTCTTCCTTCCTCATCGTCCATGATGGAAGGGACCGGGCATCATGGCATGTCCACACCCTTGTTCATGGTAGAATTTGTGTACTCTATTGTCCATCAAGCTTCAATAGACCCTGATCTGACTCCCGCACAGGAGTTAGATCCAGTTCTCGAGCCCGTTTGGGCTCAAGGTTCCCTCACCACTACTTATTCTTTAGACTTGGTCTTACCCTCTGACAAAGAGATTATAGAGACATTGACTGGTCCAGACATACCCTAGGATGATCTCCATCACAAATCTTATTTCCTCCCAAAGTTAATAAGAATAGAGGCAAGAGAATTCATATTAACTGTGAATGGAGATAGGCCTTGTCCTATTAATCCTTTGGCTACGCACGTAGTTTATGCCAAGGGTAATATGGAAACCATCATTGAAACGATACCTATTGATATCTCCAGAACCCTCAACATTGTGGAGAATGTCTTCGTCGAAGCGGACTTCTTTCTCGAGGAGATTCAAATCTACACAGATTTATTTAAAGAATTTCGTAACATTTTTGCCTGGTCTTACGAGGAAATTCCAGGCATTGATCTGAAAATCATCGAACATGAGATCACGACCTATCCTGATGCCAAGCCAGTCCGACAGAAGCTTCACCCGATTAACCCTTGGAAAGAAGCAACTATTAAGGCTGAAGTAGAGAAACTTCTCAAAGTCGGTTTCATCTACCCCATTCAATTAACTCAGTTGGTGTCAAATCTCGTTCCGGTCAATAAAAAGTAGTGAACGATTCGCGTATGTATGAACTTACATGGTTTGAATAAGGATTGTCCCAAGGATAATTTCCCCACTCCATTCATTGATCATACTGTCGATGAGTGTGCAGGATGTGAGGTCTTTTCTTTCATGGATGCTTTTTTGGGTTATAACCAGATACAGATTAAGCCTGAGGACCAACATAAAACAACTTTTATCTATCCATGGGGTACATTTGCTTATCGTAAGATGCATTTTGGCCTAAAGAACATTGGAGCCACGTTTCAGCGGGCCATGTATTTTTCTTTCCATGACCTAAGACACATAGTCGAGGCTTACCTCGATAATTTAGCATCACGATCTCGTAAGAGAGTTGATCATCCCACGCACCTCTGAATTATCTTTGAGCGATGTTGCTACTATGAGATTCGCTTGAATCCAAACAAGTGTAGTTTTTGCGTGACGTTGGGTCATCTTTTAGGTTTCATAGTTTCGACAACAGGGATCATGGTCGATCCTCTAAAGGTTGAGGCGATATTACAGTTGCCTCCCCCATGCAAAATCCCTCAACTTCAAAGCTTACAGGGTAAATCCAACTTTCTTTGGAGTTTTATCACAAACTGTGTCGAGATCACCAAAGGTTTCATGTGTTTACTAAATAAGGGAGTCCCTTTTTATTGGGACAAAGCTTCTCAATGCTCTTTCAAAGCATTAAAACGCGCCCTCACGTCTGCCCCTCTGCTCTGGCCTCCCAATCATAATAAATATTTCTTATTATACTTGGCCATTGCAGATTCGACCATCGGTATGGTCTTGGTTCAAGAGGATGATATTCTTGAAGAGCATGTTATTTATTACCTAATTCAAGGTGTGGTTGGACCAGAAATCAACTACTCCCACTTTGAGAAGCTTATGTTGGCAGCAGTGCATGTTGTCCAGTGGTTCCGCCATTATATTTTACTTCGAAAGACCATCATCGTGGTCGTTGTGAATCCATTTCAGTATGTGTTGACACAACGCGTCATCGGAAAAAATATCAGTAGATGGATCGTCATCCTCCAGGAATTTGACTTAGATTTTGTTTCCATGAAATACAAGAAGTCACTGGTCTTTGCGGAACTTATCTTGGAACTTTCGGTCGAATCAGGTGATGTTACGCCCGAAGAATCACCGATTAAAGGAGATCCTTTTATGATTTCATCTTCGGACCCCTGGTATGGAGATATACTAGTCTATCTCCAGACTCTGAACTTCCCTGCCTCTGCTTCTTGTGATGAGCGTCGACGTATATGCCATCAAGCAAAAAACTATCTCATACTCGATGACACTTTGTATCGTCGAGGTGTAGATTGTATCCTTCATTGGTGCATCACTCATGAATAAGCAGAACTCGTTCTCTATGACTACCACACTGGAGCATGTGGTGGTCATTTTTCTGGGTTGGAAACAACCCAAAATATTCTACGAGTCGGTTACTTTTGGCCGACATTAATCAAGGATTGCGTTGAATCGATCAAGAAGTGCCACCCATGTTAGATCTTCTATCGGAAGATGAGGGCACATCATGATCCCATGTTTCCCGTCATTACAGTTGGTCCCTTCACCAAGTGGGGGATTGATTACACTACATTCCACCCTCCTTCAGCCAGGGGGAATCATTATATCATCGTAGTAGTAGAATACTTCACAAAGTGGGTCGAAGCTATGCCAACATTCAATAATGATGGTGAGACAACAACTCTCTTTATTTTCAATCAGATAATAGCAAGGTTCGACATCCCGAAGGAGATTGTCACTGACCATGGAATTCACTTCCAGAACAAAATGATGTCCGAGTTAACATCGAATCTTGGGTTGAGGTAAGAGAATTCATCACCTTACTACCCAAAAGAGAATGGTCAGGTGGAAGTTGTGAATAAGTCTCTCAAGACCATTCTACAACGAACGATCAATTCAGCCAAGTAAAATTGGCATTTGATGTTGTACTCAACATTGTGGACCTACCGAATGTCTGTAAAGACTGCCACCAGTTTCTCACCTTTTCAACTCGTTTATAGGTTGGAAGCAGTCTTTCCAATAGAGTGTCAGATCCCATCTCTAAAGTTGGTAGTACAGTTATTTCCATACACTTCACCGCTTGAGGAACACATATTGTATCTCGATCAGCTCGATGAGCAGTGATGCAATGTAGCCTTGGCTAACGAGGTTCACAAGCAAAGAGTCAAGTGTCAGTATGATCGGTCCATTCGTCCTCGAATTTTCTTCGAAGGTGACCTTGTCCTGGTCTATGACCAAGATAAGGATCCCCTGGGGGCAGGCAAGTTCAAACCCATGTGGTTTGAACCATTCATCGTGAAGGAGGTACTAAAGAAGGGTGTTTATCGTTTGGTTTATTTTGAGGGAAATGATTTAGCGGAACCTAGAAATGGCCTCTACCTCAAGAACTATTACTCATAGGTGGGCCACCTTGGGTGACTTCTTGTACATATGTATAGTTCTTATACAATTAGTTTGTTTTATCATTTTGTTTTATGGATGTGTTGTTATTGATGTCATATTTTTCACTGTGGCAGATGTCAAGTGAATCAGAGGTGTTCATTGGGTTTGTGGGTGGCACTAGCTAACACACTCGGAAGCTTGCTTCCGCAGCTTGGGTGATATTTACGCCTCAAGGCCAGTTTCTATCTTCTCAAGGTATATGTCTAGGTGACACCACAAACAATGTCACTGAGTACAACATAGTAATAGAGTTTCTTCATGATGCTTTGTCGCATATTATCTCTCACCTCCGGGTCTACTTAGATGCACAGTTGGTTGTGTCCCAATTGAATGGGGTTTACCAGGTTTATGATCCTACTCTACACAGATGATTCCTTAGTGTACGTCTCTTAGAGTGGTGCTTTGATTACATTACATATATCCATGTTCCTAGGAGATTAAATCAAATCACACATACTCTAGCTAATCATGTATTAGATTGGCATATTGCATACACATAGAAAGAAGCACACACAGACATATGTACATACATTGTAAAAATGTGATCCATAAGACATAAAATATGTAAATAAGCATATATATATATATATCAAAAGTCTCAGAATACATAGGTGGGAACAAGCACCTCAAAAAATAATATATCCAGCGTACATCACGGGGCTTATGCCCTCAAAAATATACAAAGAGTTTTCTCGGCATGTAAGTGATCCACCCTAAGATAAGCATGGGACCTATTGGCCCTGCCATAGTGAACAACGACATTTTCAAAATACCGAAAGAGTTGGACCTAGGTCTGTGGCACCCCAACTACATGAGGCTGCATAGATGGCGGGATATTCTCGACCTCGACCATGGGCACTGTACGAGTGAGCGCGGTGAGGTTCTGCTCCACTTGTCTCAACACTCTCTCAGCCTCTCTGGCTGGAGGTCCCCCTGTTGTTGTTGCTGGTCCGACAGTCGCTGTTGGTGCTGCCTCTGGTTGAGGACACCACCTGCTCCTCGCAAAATATGTTGGACGCACTGGTCCCACATCTATATATAACATATACATATTGTCAGATACTCTGGTACACATAAAAATGATATATATAAAAAGTAAATAAAAATTAAAAAAAAAAACAAAATTTTAAAAGAAAATGTACCTATCTCTCCTCGCTTTGCTCGAGGAGGTACAGGCATGTCAGGGTCCTTGGAGAAGTTGATCTCGGCATAGGGGTAGTCCTCTATAGCCGAAATCTGTTGAGGCCACAAGTCAAAGAAATTATCGTCAAAGGCCTCAATGGTCCTCCTTCCCCCCTGTCGTGGAAACAATGCCACCCACCTGCACACTGTTGGGAAGGAGTCCACATGCCCCCGTACTGTCTCTCATGGATTGAGACTGGGTACCCTCTCGAAGAAAAAAGAGAATAAAATAGTGTCAAACCCAAATTTTTTGTTTCTCCACCCATGACACTCTATGAGATGTCTCTTCATGCACTCTAGCATGGTTGTGCTCCAATCGAACACTCGTGCGTTTAATCACTGTATTGCACAATGCATGTGTTCCGGGGAGGCTTGATGTAAGGCCGTGGATCCAGTGATCCACCCAATGAGTAAAACTATCACTTTTAGTGATAGGTTGGTAATCTTGTGGATCGACACCTGAGAACCCACTTTATATGTGCTAGCCTTGCAGTGTAGGCCCAAAGGGAAAAGAACGAAGGTTGACTGGTTCCCCTCTCCTCGAGAGGCCAGTTAGAAAATAGATGTCTTTAGTTGTTGGAGTCAACGAATGCCCCTCGAGCATAAATGCCTCTACATCTGGGTGCCAGTAGTCCACAAGGCATTCAACATCCTGGGTTGTTCCCTTATGAGTGGACACTAAAATAATTTCCACAACACACATTATTTTAATGCGGCGATAGTAACAGGGTCTTATTTGACCAAAGAATCAATATCTTCATGCTGCCTCTCTCTCCAGTGGACATACATCCTATCAAATGACAAGTTCATGGAGGAGGTTGGATCTTGTATTTTCATTTTTCTACCTTTTTGAGGATGTATGTGGGTTGTAGTGGGAACAGTTGTGTATGCACGTGGGTAGAGTATTTTCTGCACGTGGGCAGAGTATTTTCTGCATGTGGGCATACACGGGTTGTCCTTGGACAACCCACGTACATTCAAGGCCGCCCCTTTTTAGGAGTGTGCGCCCCCCAAAAAACTAAAACTAATGCAAAAAGGAAGTATGGAAATGGAGGAGGAGTTAGTTTGTACTTACTTGGTCCAAGCGGAAGATCGTTTCTTCCTCTAAATCTCCCAGAATCAGCTCTTTTAGCAAAGGGGTGTTTTTGTCTTTTTGGTTAATTCTCAATTTGCAATGGTAAAAATGAGTTGTCAGCTTCTATTTATAGACTTTTTTGGCCCTTTTTGCCACTTTTTTTACCCTTTTGACGTTTTCCGGATTGAAAATCATTTAACATGGTTCTTGAGTTTCTCATTGGATGTTATGAAACACTTCACTTTTGGTTTGAAAAACTTTTCAGGAGATGGGTCACTTTTAAAGATTCTTTGGTAAAAGTCATTTTTCCAACTTTTTCATTTAAGTTAGGATTCCACCTCCACTTGTTGCATCTAGTTGTCTTTTCCTCTTTGCCATAGGATCGATCCCACTGAATTGCGACACAGAACCATCATTGCTTCTTTAGAAGTGTTGTAATTAGGTGGTAGATCCTACCTCTACATGGATTCCCTAGGTAGGTCCTTTTTGCATTTTGGCATCCATGCCATCCTCAATGAATTTAGGCTCGGGAGTCCTTATTAGTCCTGTTCCGATTATGATATTAGCCTCATATGTCTGATGTTTTGTCACTCTTGGTCTCACTCTTGGCCTCACCCTCGAGACTCTCAAAAAATGAGTCTTCTTTAATCCCTCTTCAGACTCTCTAAACATGAAAATATTGTCAAGCGATCTTGTTGCCCTTCACGCTCGCCAAATTAAAATTTGAAGGCACGTTTGTCCGGCGGTATTTTACCCCTTTTTCAGTATGGATGGTCAATTGTATGAAAAAAGTTATACTCTAAGAACTTTGGTTCGCTAGAAGAATATTCTCAGGTATAAGTTTAACCCTTTTTCAGGCCCGAGGGACTAAATTTACGAAAAAGGAACCCCCATTGAGTCCATAGTTAATCTCTTTCCAGACTCCCTAAAATTGAAAAAATAGTCAAGTGACATTGTTCCTTCACACTCGTTAAATTGGTCCAGAAGAACATCCTATACAAAGTCCATAGTTAAGCTCTTTTCAGACTCCTTAAAAATGAAAAGATCGTCGAGTGACCTTGTTCTTTCACACTCATAAATTTGTTCAGAAAAACATCTACTGGCATGATTTTACCCCTTTTTCCGACCTGTAGATTAAGGAGGAAAAAGGTACACCTCAGGAGATTTGTCTCTCCGGGAGAGCTCTCCTAAGTAGATTTTATACTTTTTCGGGCTAAGGAAACTAAATCTAGAAAAAGGTTGTGAGTCCATAGTTAAGCTCTTTTCAGACTCTTTAAAATTGAAAAGATTGTCGAGTGATCTTGTCTGTGTCATACTCGTTAAAATGGTTTTGAATAGATGTCTTTTCAGTGCTAGTTTATCCCTTTTTCAAGCCGAATAGACTACCTTCGAAAAAGGTACCCTAGTGGAGTCTTCTTTTATGTTTTTCAGACTCTCTAAAAATGAAAAACCACTGAGCTTACCTTCTATGGGCTCATGAAAAAAAAATTGAAGGGGGTTTCATTGTGTCTTGATAATCACAGTTTCATCTTTGTGTCTTTGACCTAATGTCGGCTCCATGTTTCTCTCAACTGAACCTTTGAATCATGCCTTATACGCAAGCCTTGTAGTACTTTGCCTCTGCGACCTGACACCTTGACCCATGGAGGAATTTTCCCGAGTTTCCTTTTCCTGCACATGTCTCCTTGCTATGAGCATTAGTGTGTTCCTTGCACTGGGAACTAGTATGCTTGCGACACTCGTTCCTCCTTTGTAACGTAGCATTCTTTCATTCTTTTTCGAGCTCTTTCAAAATATTGAAAAAGACCAAAAAAATCAAATATACCCCAAAAAGAGGACGGGAAAAGTATTTTATTTTTATGGCAGAACAATGAGTTGCCCTTGGAAAAAGCACATAATTTTGTTTGTCATCAATCATTGGGATTTAATATGACCTTAGGAAGTTGTTCTCGATACATAGATTTGTGTCCTCCTCCATTTGGTTATTCTTCCAAACACATGGAGAGTTTGTGTTGCCTCCTGCATCGTGAACTTATGTCAATGACATGCTTCCTGAGTCTGATAATTTGTCGTGCTATTGTCCAAGGGAAGTTTTTACTCAGCCTGAGTCGGCCCTTTTGTAGTTTGTCTCTTTCCCTCATGCCCGGTCATCTCAAAATTCCAATCAAGTCCTTGTTCGAAATCACTGAAGTTCTCTGCCTGATCATCAAGATCCTCTTCTTTGTTCCCGACGAGTCGTCGAATACCTCTAGGTAGTGAATTTGTACTCTCACATTACACTCCTACCCAAGTTTTAAATATCTTGAAGTTGTTTCTCGAGCTCTGAAGGCCTCATCTCCAACCATCAAGCGTCATTGGCTTCTTGAAGATGGATACTATATATGTATATCTTTGATTTTGAGATGTAGATCCGTTGTGTCTTTTTCGCGGCTACACATTATATAGTTATATGAAATGGATATTAAGTGTATTGATTGGAATCCATGATTTATTTCATCCCGAGCATGGGTATGCCCACCTCTGTGAGACAATTGTTATTTTTGCAGATGGCACCTCCCAAATTCTGGTCCCGGGTGCACTTGCTTCATACGTTGGTGAATATTTGTAATGTATTCAAGCCATCAGATGCTCTTCTAACCTCACACATTAGTGGGAATCTGTTATAACCCTAAATTACACCATACATGCATACATGGCATTAGGCCCTCTTACTTGTTATTTTTTCCAAGCCATCACTGAGCAACTCTTCTTAAAAACCCTATTTTTGAAGATGTACGCACCCTGCACCATTACTTCTTGTGTACACACACTTGTTGCACCACTATATCTTGTGTATGTATGCTAGTTGCACCATTGCATCCCGCGTATACCCACAAAAGTTGCAAAAAATAAAAAGTTGCAAGGACTTCGTTGAGATTACGGGCTATTGAGTAGTTTGCCAACTAATCCACCACCTATAGCCCGTCACCCAACCGAATAACCATCATTTTCCCATATAAAAGGAGGTTTTGGGGTCTCATTCGAAACATAGCATAAGAAAAGTGAAACTCTACCTATTTCACATCCCCTCCTTGCCCCAAGAATTGCAACCACCTTGT
Organism: Picea mariana; assembly: GCA_032191745.1. Lineage (NCBI taxonomy): Eukaryota > Viridiplantae > Streptophyta > Pinopsida > Pinales > Pinaceae > Picea > Picea mariana. Next base: position 60,134 of record JASDQU010106187.1, read on the forward strand.
GAGATTTACATCAGAATTTCCCATTCTAGCCCTTTTTCCTCAATCATAAGACTATGCCATTTCCTTAGAAGAAGTGTGAGAGGAGAAAGATATGTGGAAGTGCAGTTGGATCTTGGTAAAGAGGAGCTCGGACCAGGGTCAAGGAACAGTCATCGATCTCATTGTAAGTAAAAAAAATTATTCTAATAAAAGGAATATGTTTGTGTCCCGCAGTATGATGTGTTCAATCTTTATGTTTGATTTATGTTTTATACTGACATCTAAACCACTAATTCATATATGATATGCATGTTCATAGTTCCTTGTTTGTTTGTTTGTGAATGCAGGTCATCCTTGGGAGGAGACTTGTAGTCGAGGAGCGATCGAACACGAAAGGATCGACACCGGATGCAGAGTTAAAGGTAGAGTTACTGGATCTTTTTACTTTGAATTTATTGTATGAATGTGGGGTGTATTCGGGGTAGTCTAAAGAGTAGGAGACTTTTAGATGGTTAGATATTCTTACATGTTGAACCCTAGTGTATTCCATAGGGGGGTTTTCCCGCTATAGCAACCCCTCCTTTTCATCTGCATTGGTTTAGGTCACATCCTTTATTATGGAGTGTAGAGGTAACTCTCCCTATAAATCCCCCAGTCATTTGCATATCAAATCTTCACATTCACTTGCATTGGCCATTTTAAAAGGTAATTAAGAACTTCCTCGAGGCTGAATAAAGGGATTTAAGCATTGAAATCGAGAGTTCTTCAAAACAATAAATAACTACTTAACCATTTTTATTCTTTTAAGGATTCATATCGGAGCTCTACATCTTCACTAATTTGTAGAATTTGTATAGGAAATTTGTTTTTGGATTCTCCCATGTTGCCTTGGCTCTCAACAAAGTCCTAAATGGAAATGCTAAAGTTACTTTCAAGAAGACTTCAGTGCAGTAAAAAATGTTTGAAGAGATAAATCATAGGTTATGCTCAAAGCCAGTGCTAGCATTGCTTGATCTATGCTAGTCCTTCAACATTTCAATTAAGATTCAAATTTTACAATGGGAGAAACTTTGACATAATTTCATCGTCATGTTTCTTATTACTCTAAATCATTCAACTATGTAGCTTAAAATTATTTAATGCACTATTATAACTCCACATCATTGTATGAGCAATGGGGGAAGCAAACTGTTATACACTCTAACCACAATCCACTTTATTATTAGAATGGATAGAACAAAATACAGAGTGTGCATCAAGTGGATGACCTAACAACAATAGTTTCAGTTAGTAATCAAGTACAAATGAGGATCAATGAGCCACATTATAGATTGTTTTAATTTTTTATTGTTATCCCTACTCGGTGTATTAATGATGTGGCCATGACATTAGTGCATAGCCACAACTCTATAAATTTGAACTACACTTTACATTATTCTACTAAAACCTTCTCTCAAGTGACTCAATCATTGACTTTTATTATAATATATTGGAAATGTATGTGCATCTAAAGAAAACATATCTAGGAAACCTATTTTTCCAAGTATGTGGGATACTTTGGCATCTAAAATGACCTAGGTGGTAGTTCAATTCATTTTGAATTAGATCATGAAATTTGAGATATCATCCCAAGAATGGTAAATCAATTTTTTTAGGGATTTCCCATTGGTCAGCCTCCCTTTCCCCCAACAAAACCTATTGAGCTCTAAAGGAGTTATTAATATTTCAAGTTTTTCTCCTCATAAAGATATTGACAATGACCTATCACATGTCCCAATAGTTTGGAGAGAAAAGTTATGGCCCTATGAATTTCATCATTCCATGTTAACTCAATTTCTTGGGGCTCTCAAATCTTGACTATCCAACTTCTAAGTTTAGGGTTTTTGTCTTTTAGGTTTTCTGTTAAATATTGTAATAAAATAAGATTGAACCTCTTGTTATGCTTTCTTGGCGAATTAGTGTAGTCACACATCTCTTCTCAAATATTGCAATCACCATTTATAGAGAAAAAATTAATTATAAACAATATTATTTTATTTAATTGAGTTTTGGTTATTGTTATCATTTGTGTGCACTTTATTTTCGATCATTTCCTTACTCTTTATTCCTATAGATGATACATTAGGTTCTAAATTAATGTGTTGTCCCCTAATTGCATTCCAAATCTGATCACAAGACTCTTGATGTATTGCAAAAGTTATTTGAGTTATTTGATGGTCATATCTATGCAATTGTTATAGCAAGATTTTCCTCCCCCCATGCAACTTGATAAGAAGGCCTTTTCCATTTCCCTATGCAGAATTGAAGTCCCTTTTTTCAATTCCCAGAGCTAAAAGACATAGTTTCCACATATATGTGCCACCAGAAGAAGAACTCATCATTGTAGGGGATCAGTACCCTACCACCTCCCAATTGCCTCATCACCTCGGTCCCTCGTGACATGGTTGGATCGAGCAGTCTATGCAGAACAATATTGACTCTAGGGCTCAATCCTGGAACCCGCTAGAAAAAAAAACTACACAAGATATATGTGAACCCGAAGTTCCTCTTCCTACCATGTTTGCAGTCTGTCAACTGGCTCTTCATGGTAGCTAATAGTGAGATTCACCAGTCATACATTGTGGGTCATAAGAACTCCACGGAGTAGAAAATCAATGGCCTTGATTCCTGATGCAACGAGGTCGACCCCATAATCCATGTAAGCACAAGAATGACGATCTTTAAACTCAGGTTGTTGATCACTCGAATAGGGAGTTGGATCCCTACCTTTTATGTTCCTACAACACGGTGAGTGGCGATGTAGCCCTTTATGTTCATGCCACTCCCAGCTCCCTTGACTTTGAGGTTCACCAGCTCACCCCGACGTGACAACCTTGTAAGAAATTATATATCCTTGACTTTAATTCTTCCCATCGAGGTTGAAGGCCTTTGTATCAAGATCCCAAAATTTCACCAGCATTTGGAGCATCCTCACTTGATCCCTCATCCCTTTGAGAGCCCAAAACTTATAAATCCCACATATTTTTAATGATAATTTGGCCCATGGATCTCTTTCCACTGCATCATCAACTTCCTCATGCTCTCTTTCTCTCAATTCCAGTACCATCCTGCAAGAAAAATCCAATTTTTTAGTCAAATTCCTTTAAAAAACCAAGTTATGGACTTATACGTGAGCTGAATTATACACTGTCACATATAAGGTTGCATATACACAGTCTGTTTTGATAACAATCATGTATATGGACATGTATACGTGACCTGATGATTTACAACCTGCGTACACCCTAATTCCTAATTTGTTCATTAAAAAACTCAAAAAGGGAGACCTAATTTCGATTCTAATCCACTAGAAATGAAGAGGAGGGAAAGAATACTTACTTGGTCCAAACGATTGTCAATTTTGTCGCTCATAGCTCCCGCAATCGACACTTGAACATCATGGAAAAATTGGTCCAAAATGCACTATTTGGGTAAAAATGTGAAATGGTATGGTAAAATTGGTTGTTTTTACTATTTATAGAAAAACTTTACCCACTTTACATAGTTTTTGCTAATAATTTTGCCTAGTGGACTAATACTGCATTGGAAGTAGTTGGTTTTGGTGGTTTCATCCAGGTATTCTTGCGGTTTCTAGCATCATTTTGCTCGTTCGTGACTTTGGCAGGTACAATTTTGTTGACCGGAATATAGGATAGGTCTTCACTGCATCTTTCATTTTTACATTATCCTATGTCTATGATCCATATGTCTTAGGTATGAATCCATTTTTTAGTGGCACGAAACCTCCTTATTGCTACTAGAAGTGTCGTTAGTGAATGGTAGAGGCTTACCAAACATGGGTGCCCTAGTTAGAACCTCTGTGTCATCTAGTTCTGATGCAAAGATTATTCCATAAAGCCTGAGAGTCCTTAATAGTTACAATATTACTTTGCATTCGAGCCTCATATTCTTACTCATAAGCATGCTGACCTATACATATGCGACTCCCATGAGTCTGGTTTAAGCTCTTTTTCGACTCTCTCGAAAAGTGAAAAGATTGTCGAGTGAACCTTTCTCTTTCACACTCGTAAATTGGATTTGAAAAGATGTCTTTTGGTGTAAGTTTAACCCTTTTTTGGACCAAGTAGACTAATTTCGAAAAAGGAATACTCTAGTCACTAGTGGCTAGAAGAGTTCTCATGGGTATTGTTTTATACTTTTTCGGGCCTAGGGGGACTAAATTTACGAAAAAGGACATTCTTTGGAGTTAAGTTGTAATTTCATATCATTCTCTTGCTTGCGGTATTGATCCTATTGTCGATTCCCACTTCCGCATTATAAGTATATTATCTCATCAATTTGAATCATCGGCCAAGCAAAGCCTTGTTTATATTCTTTGTAGCTTGACACCCTTTATCCTATGAGGAAACATTCCCCCGAGTGTCCATATCCTGCATGCACCTCCTTGCATTGAGCATAGGTATGTTCCACTACTAGAACCAGTTTTTTACTCACGACACGTGTTTCCGCCTTTGTATCATATCATTCATTTGTCTATGAAAAAACAAAAAAAGATGGGCAAGAAAAGGATATTATCTCATGTTGGTAGCAGTTGTGTCTCCTTTGAACATAGCACAAACTTTTGAGTCCACTTGTCATCCAAATTTTGTGTTGAGCATGACCTTAGGAAGTTGAGATCGATATTCAAATTTTACTCCTTCGATTGGTTACTCCTTCAGTCCCTATGGAGAGTTGGATTGGTACCTCCTGCATCACAAAGTTTCATCATTGAGTCTATGATGCTAGACTCCTCGATATGTCTCATGCTCTTGTTCAAAAGATGTCTATAAGCCAGTGTCGGCCATTTCTCAGAAATCTTGACTTTGCATGTTGGCCATACCCTCAATGTGTCTCATATTTACATGAAGTTGTAGTCCTACCATGCACCCTGATCCTACTTTCCTTATGGGTAGGTAACCTTGAACCCATCAATCAACACCTCCTCATTGGTAGCTGACTGGGGGGTTTCCCTTGTGTTCGATGGCAAGAAATATATTCACACAATGGGATTCATGCACTATCTTGGATGGAATTATCCTTATTGGTGGTTTCCTTGACTTTGTCGAAAGTTTTCCTTATTGCTTTCTATTCAGAAGGTCTTTTTTGTGCATTTCTTGTATCTGGTGCATGCAAAAGATGCGCAGGGTCGTTGGTTCGTGAACATGTTCTTTGTCCAAGTTCCTCCAAATCATCAAGCTATTTCTTTGTACTTCATGTTGACTGATGAGAGATGCCTTAATTCTCTCCTTTCATCAGGTCTCCTTCCATCGACTTCTGCTCATCAATTCTGGAAATGAGGCCTAGAGTCTTATGAGTACCTAGAGGCTTGCAATCATTAGTGGTAGGTTCTCTCGCCATCGAGAGTTGGGAATACAATGGATTCTCTCCTGATCAATGGATTCTTCAAGTGTTCAACCTCAACTCCTTTATTCACACTTGTAATAATGTACTTGGTTCCTTGATACCTACTTTCAGTATCGGTATGTTGTCTCTCTTTTGTTAACGATACACCTTAATGATCGGTAATCAAACAAAATCTCATTGTGCTCGAACTCAACTCCTTTATTCACATGATCTAGAATTTCACCTTTGGAAGATCATGTAGAAGACTTGAAGACATCATTTTATAGTCGCATCTTTCATGAGTTGTTGCTATCATTCATTGGACTAGTATCTATATGAATTCAGTGATCATGGGAGAGAAGATTGTACTCCATTGTATATAGATATCTTCAGATTGATTTTGAGACTGGTTTTCACTGGGCCTTGTTCGTGACTATGAAAACCTATGGCATGTATCTACCTTTGTATTGTATATTCATGTCCATGAACAGTTGTTTGGTATATTTCCACATGGATCTGCAGTGTAATTCAAATTGGAAGCCATTTGCACAAAGTCATTATGGATTGTAATATTCTTATGAGCAACTAGTTCATCCATTTGGGTCTCCATTACTCCACTTCTGGGAATTATAATGTATTTCGGCCATCGCAGATACTCCTTTGACCTCAAACATTAGGGGGCATGTGTTATAGCAAGATTTGCCTCACCCCATGCAACTTGCTCAAAAGGCCTTTTCCATTTCCCTATGCAGACTTGAAGTCCCTTTTTGCAATTCCCAAAGCTAAAAAAAAATATTTTTCCACATATACGTGCCCTAACAGATATACAACATGCATATACGTAGATTGCACCATTATAGCCCATGTACATTGGGTTTTGTGCCCAAAATAAAAAAAAAATGGTATCAAATTTCCATGTCACTTCACGAAATCCATGATCCTTGACCTTCCATTTACTGGAAACGTTCTGACTCGGCCTTTAGTTCCATTTGAAGGCTATAAATGGGTCATATCCAAGCAATGGAAGAAGGAGAAGAATTCAACTTTGAGAGCAAAGTTACTTTGGAGAAATTATTCACTTCATATTGAGTCTACATCCCTTTGTTCTTTTAAGTTTGAACACATTGTCCAGCCCCCAAGCTCTTCCCTATTTGATGGATAATCTCAATGTCTCTCTTATATGAGCTTTCCTTTGGTGGAGGATTGAAGTGGTGGAGGCCCAGCTGGAAGGGACTTAATTTCTCGATTTCGAGACATGCCGACATGGAAGTTTGTCATTCATACACTTCTGTTGATCGTATTTTAATAGAAATACTCTTTTCTCGTCCAATTAATGTCTTGAAAATATTTGAATTGTTATTCTGTGGGTGTATTTGTTATGAATATTGATGGATTATGCTATTATATGTGCTAACTTTATATATTATCACCATGTTCTTGCATATATTGGTTGTTAAGTACAAGTTGCAGGTATATATCTTTGAGTCAAGTGCTCAACAATGGACTTCATCGAATGTTCGGACGAGGTAGGCTCTTTATCATGTCTTGTTAGCATGTTTTTTTATATAGCATACTTGATATTAGAGTTGATTTTGCAGTCATTTCGCTCCGTTGTGGTTTACCCCATGCCATAGAGTGATTTTCCTTGTAAAAACAATGAAAAAGCTACATATGTTCTTAGTTTGCATGCACCACCACCAGCTAATAAAAATAAGGGATTATATGCACCCTTGTTCTTGTGTGTCTATTTTAATGGATTTTCTCACAATTTTACTAATCACTAGACACAACTATAATGACATTATTTATGTAGCTTTTGAATAACTTTTAAATATGGCAATACTTTCCATGCTTCAAGACTAACACCACATATGATAAAACCAATATATTATTTTGTAAGTGTGGGTAAATACAATGAACTTCATTAGATATTAAGATTAATGAATTGATAATTTTTCATCCTTAGACTGTATCATGACCAAATAAAAACAACCAATAGAACCATCATAAACCTCTCATTCATGTAAAATTATAAACATACACACACATGGTATCGAAAATTGATGCAAGATCATATAACAATTTAATGAGTACAATGGTGTGCTAGTAAAGTACTACATGGTAGGAAAGTATGACAAAGGAAAGCGCACCAAAGGCAAGCAAGAAGGAAATTGAAACGTAGAAAAACATGTGATAGAAGATAATCATGATTGAAAATGTGCATGTGAATTGTGACAAGTATGCATGCTAGTGAGTTTTCCAAGGGGAGATGAAAGGTCACACAAGGGAATGTGAAGTGATAGGGACATATCTAAGGTGCCATGATCTATAAACCTCCTTGGATATTCCAATGGTAAACTCATCACAAAAAACTTGCTATTACTTTAAATGAAATCATTGTTTACAACGAGGCCATCCTCTATTGTGTAGGGGATTAATTATAATTTTTGTTTCAATTATCAAATTACTCGGCACTACATTGAACTATTTTTATCAAGATATCCCTCCAATTACACTAAGACTAAGCTATATTGTGTATAGATCAATTATGACTATTTTTCATGCAAGGACAAGGGTATTCCATTCACTATTATTAATTAATCAAAAAATGTAGAAACGGAAACGGCAACAAACACATGATTGAACACACGAATTTACCCTAGAAAAACACAAGAGGGAAAAACTCCAACAAGAAAGGATTATGCTTTCTCATTAAAACACAAAGTACAAAGGATACAAAATAGTGGCTCTCTTGGATCAATGGAAATTTCAATTCTTCAATTGTGGAAGATACTATAACATTGTTGTTCGAAGATGTTGTGATTCCTCGTCTCTGAAACATATCACAATTCCCTTTCCACTCTACTATTGTTATCCATCGATATGGTATTACTTAATATGGAACAATCTATTTGATTCCTTTGTAGCTCTACATTGGTACTTTCTTTTTGGAATATGAACCCCCTTCATTTCTCTACTATGGAACAATCTCCTCTAACTAGAACTCATTTCTCTCAGTTTTCTACTATTTAAACTAGAAACAGTGATCGGCTCCCCCTATTGCTCATTCATAAGCCGATCATTCCTCATCCAAGAAATCAATAAATGGTGCTTCAATTACCCAATGAAATATCCTTGAAATGATGATCATTTCTAGCATATGCATGTTTTGTTATGTGTCTCCCACATGTACTAATGTGGTGTAGACATGACACTAACATGTTGGAATCTGCATGGAACTAAGGTGGTGTTGACATGGACCTAATTGGGTTTTCCCATTGCATGTTGCTTAATTTCCCTATTATCATTATGCAAGTGGGTTGACTATGTTGATATTATTGTATTTGTTTATAGACATGTAGATGGATGCATACACCAACCTTCATCCCCATTATATCCTTATAGTATTTCACCTTTGTAAATGGGGGTGGTCCCACCTTATAGGTAAGAAACTTTGACGGGGAAAGAGGGAAGGTGATAAACCTTCCTCCCATGAAGATAGAATTCTCCCGGATGAGATCCACCATATCTATAAGGGGGCGCAAGAGGGTAAGTGAGTGCATGAGTGTGGCAGGATGATGAACCTCCCTTCTCCGGCCATATGAGGTGGGTCCCATATGACAGAACCTACCCTCTTTGTTCATATTCAAGTCATGTCATATGTGGGAATACGTGAATTTAGGGTTGTAGGAGGATCCATGGTGGCTTCTTTTCATGCAAATATCTCACCTCATTTATACATATACCATAATACCATCACTTCCCATGTTATATTATTAAACGTTCCTCCACCAAATTAATAAAAGGCATTAAAATTTTACTTTGTCAACTTAATAAAGGGTCCTATATTTAATCTCCCTGCTTTTCAATTGTGTTTAGTTTAGGTGGTTGGGAGGAATGATTGTTTTTTTGTATGCTAGCATGTCCATGGCTTGTGGGACTAGCCTATGGTCTAAGAAACCATGACCCAAGGGAATCTAAGCCATCAAAATCACTTAAGGATCACACACAACTTGGGCCACACCAACCCTTAACATGGCTAGATTTTAGGTGTCTCCTCTCAGATACCACAGAGTTTCGAACCTGGGTCACCTTACAGAACGAGGCCCTTCAAAACCAATTGCTCTAGAGGAATTTGAAAAAAAAAATGGGAGGAATGATTGTTATCCTCCCTTCCTGGGTTCTATTCTCTCCAATGTCATGTTGAAAAAGCCTCAAACTTCTGATAAATCCACTTTAACCTGGGTATATTCCTAGTATATATTAAATAAAAACTTCCTACATGTGAAAGAAACAACAATTAATCAAATGAAACTCGGAAATATTTTGGTTCCTATAAAATTTACTTCCAAAGGAGATAAAATAAGTTCTACAAATTTCCCCCAAAGCTACTAATGGATTTCCTTCTTGTTATTGTTGGAAGATTGCTTGTTGTCATTGATGTCAACCCTAGTCATTGGTTCTAGTCATTGATGTCAACCCTATCCATTGGCTTTTGGACCCAACAATTGATCGAAGTAGATATACATGAAGGAAATTACACATGCAGGTAGAACACCCATGGATTGATAGTATAAGTCATGCTACTTCTGGTGGTATGTGGCACGTCACGTGGATCCTCACGATTGAGAAGAAATGAATTTTTGAAGATGACAATATGAATTGAAGCAGAAACTACATGTCGGCCCTAATGTTAAAAGGAAGTGACATAAAGGGTATAAATACCTCCCATTATACATTCATTTTTAAACACACACAAGTTTGTTAATGAACAAGGAGATATAAGTCGAATTTCAGAGGAAATTTGAAGTAAAGAAGGTTGAATTTCAAGGGAGGATGAAGTATTTTGGTGTTGTGTTCTAAGGTATGTTATTTACATGTCATCTTACCATTTTTGATATAACTTTGTTTCTATAATGATTCATATGGTGAAATTTGTATGCTATTGAGAAGACATATCTACGTACCTGTGATTTGAACTCTTTATTCGCTATAATTTTGGAGATAGACTCTGTGGAAGATAGGGTTTTTGACTAGTCCTAAAGCTAGTCATAAATAGGTGTTCTGGGTAAAACAGTCATAATGTCTTCATAGAGAATCCAAATGAAGTGATACCAATTTCATTGGAAATAGTACAGATTGTAGTTTCGTGTGTACGAATTTCAGAATATTATGTTAAATATTGAGCAAAGGGCATGTTGTACAAGTTCGCTCTCCTGAATAAACCAGAATTGAATAAGGTCTACCATTTTCTCTATAACTCTTTTTCTGGGAGGATTCAAGGAGTGAAACTTGGAGGAGTTTGAGAGAATACATTGAGTAATATTATCTACAATATCAGGGTATTACAAGAAGTGAAGAATTGCAGAAGTTGACGAAGTCTCATGAAGCATTATCAGGTTCTATGTGATGGTTGGTTGATGGTGATAATTTAATGTAACATTTGATTATCTCTCATATATTCTTGGGTGGAAGGAAGGGGCAAGGATGGAGAGGTCAACCCTCTCTTGATATTGGAGGATTGTATCTTCCTTTTGGAGGTTTATCACTCCCTTTATATTTGGAAGTTGTAGTTACCTTTGGAATTCATTACTTCCCTTGAACAATAACTATTGATTATTTCTCATATATTGTGCATGCTATATTGTGGTGTATTGGTGTAACTCTTCTACTATTATTCGTTTCTCATTGGATATAATTGAATATATAATTTGGTTGAAGTATAAGTTGAATTTTTTTTTGAATTGTACTTGATATTGATTCAACCCCCTCTCGGTATCATCAATTGGTATCAGAGTCGGTTTCCTTCAGAACAGTTTAACCACTGGAAGGAAAATCATGAGTAGAGATGGATGACCATGAGCACATTCCAAATGGGATTCAACGATTTGATGGAATAAATTATTCATACTGGAGTGATAGAGTGAAAAATTACCTAACATCTTTGGGAGTATACATTTGGTACTCAGTTGTAAATGGCTATGTAATCCCAAAGAATGCTCTAACCGATCCAAATGAGAAGAATCTTATGAGTTGTAATTCAAAAGCCAGGAATTTTATTCTAGGAGCATTGGCACCAACCATTTTCAGAAAATTGATGGGATGCAACATTGCTAAAGAGGTATGGGACAAACTCAAGAGTATCTATGAAGGTGATCCAAAAGTTAATAAGGTCAAGCTTCAACGACATAGAGCATAATTTTAAAATTTGAGGATGGATGAAAATGAAGATATTGCAACCTATTTTCTTATAGTTGATGGAGTTGTTAATGCTATCATAGGATTAGGTGAAGAGATCAATTAATCCTTGGTTGTACACAAAGTGTTGAGATCACTTCTGTTGAAGTATGATGCTAAGGTCTTCGCCATTGAAGAAACTGGGGGCTTGACCAAAATGACAATGGATGAATTACATAGGTCTCTTATAGCATATGAAATGAGAATAGGTACAAAAAGTGACCATCCAAACAATGAAGCATCCTTTAAAGCCGTAAATAAGACAAAAGACAAGGATAAC
>JASDQU010106187.1:90870-107608 GCA_032191745.1 Picea mariana
TTATTTGAGTTATTTGATGGTCATATCTATGCAATTGTTATAGCAAGATTTTCCTCCCCCCATGCAACTTGATAAGAAGGGATTTTCCATTTCCCTATGCAAACTTGAAGTCCCTTTTTTCAATTCCTAGAGATAAAAGACATAGTTTCCACATATATGTGCCACCAGAAGAAGAACTCATCATTGTAGGGGATCGGTACCCTACCACCTCCCAATCGCCTCATCACCTTGGTCCATCGTGACATGGTTGTATCGAGCGGTCTATGCAGAACAATATTGACTCTAGGGCTCAATCCTGGAACCCACTCAAACAAAACACTACACAAGATAGATGTGAACTCGAAGTTCCTCTTCCTACCATGTTTGCAGTCTGTCAACTGGCTCTTCATGGTAGTCAATAGTGAGATGCACCAGTCATACATTATGGGTCGTAAGAACTCCATGGAGTAGAACATCAATGGCCTTGATTCCTGATGCAATGAGGTCGACCCCATAATCCATGTAAGCACGAGAATGGCGATATTTAAACTCAGGTTGTTGATCGCTCGAATAGGGAGTTGGATCCCTACCTTTTATGTTCCTACAACACAGTGAGTGGCGATGTATCCCTCTATGTTCATGCCACTCCTAGCTCCCTTGACTTTGAGGTTCACCACCTCACCCCGACGTGACAACCTTGTAAGAAATTATATATCCTCAACTTTAATTCTCAATGGTTTCCCATCGCGGTTGAAGGCCTCTGTATCAAGATCCCAAAATTTCACCATCATTTGGAGCATCCTCACTTGATCCCTCATCCCTTTGAGAGCCCAAAACTTATAAATCCTGCATATTTTTAATGATAATTGGGCCTATGGATCTCTTTCCACTACAACATCAACTTCCTCAAGCTCTCTTTCTCACAATTCCAGTACCATCTTGCAAGAAAAGTCCAATTTTTTAGTCAAATTCCTTTAAAAAACCAAGTTATGGACTTATACATGAGCTGAATTATACATTGTCGCATATAAGGTTGCATATACATAGTCTGTTTTGATAACAGTCGCGTGTAGGAATATGTATACGTGACCCGATGATTTACAACCCGCGTACACCCTAATTCCTAATTTGTGCATTAAAAAACTCAAAAAGTGAGACCTAATTTCGATTCTAATCCACTAGCAATGAGAGGAGGGAAAGAATACTTACTTGGCCCAAACGATTGTCAATTTTGTCACTCGTAGCTCCCGCAATCGTCACTTGAACATCGTGGAAAAATTGGTCCGAAATGCACTATTTGGGTAAAAATGTGAAATGGTATGGTAAAATTGGTTGTTTTTACTATTTATAGAAAAAATTTACCCACTTTACATAGTTTTTGCTAATATTTTTGCCTAGTGGACTAATAGTGCATTGGAAGGAGTTGGTTTTGGTGGTTTCATCCAAGTATTCTTGCGGTTTCTAGCGTCATTTCTCTCGTTCGTGACTTTGGTAGGTACAATTTTGTTGACCAGAATATAGGATAGGTCCTCATTGCATCTTTCGTTTTTACATTATCCTATGTCTATGATCCATATGTCTTAGGTATGAATCCATTTTTTAGTGGCACGAAACCTCCTTACTGCTACTAGAAGTGTCGTTAGTGAATGGTAGAGGCTTACCAAACATGGGTGCCCTAGTTAGAACCTATGTGTCATCTGGTTCCCATGCAAAGATTATTCCATAAAGCCTGAGAGTCCTTAATAGTTCCAATATTACTTTGCACTCGAGCCTCATATTCTTACTCATAAGCATGTTGACCTATACATATGCGACTCCCATGAGTCTGGTTTAAGCTCTTTTTCGACTCTCTTGAAAAGTGAAAATATTGTCGAGTGAACCTTTCTCTTTCACACTCGTAAATTGGATTTGAAAATATGTCTTTTTGGTGTAAATTTAACCCTTTTTTGGACCAAGTAGACTAATTTTGAAAAAGGAATACTCTAGTCACTAGTGGCTAGAAGAGTTCTCATGGGTATTGTTTTATACTTTTTCGGGCCTAGGGGACTAAATTTACGAAAAATGACATTCTTTGGAGTTAAGTTGTAATTTCATATCATTCTCTTGCTTGCGGTATTGATCCTATTGTTGATTCCCACTTTCTCATTATAAGCATATTATCTCATCAATTTGCATCATCGGCCAAGCAAAGCCTTGTTTATATCTTTTGTAGCTTAACACCCTTTACCCTATGAGAAAACATTCCCCCGAGTGTCCATATCCTGCATGCACCTCCTTGCATTGAGCATAGGTATGTTCCACTACTGGAATCGGTTTCTTACTCACGACAAGTGTTTCCTCCTTTGTATCATATCATTCATTTGTCTATGAAAAAACAAAAAAAGATGAGAAGGAAAAGAATATTATCTCATGTTGGCAGCAGTTGTGTCTCCTTTGAACATAGCACAAACTTTTGAATCCACTTGTCATCTAAAGTTTGGGCTGAGCATGACCTTGGGAAGTTGAGATCGATATTTAGATTTTACTCCTTCCACTAGTTACTCCTCCGGTCCCTATGGATAGTTGGATTGGTACCTCCTGCATCTCAAAGTTTCATCATTGAGTCTATGATGCTAGACTCCTTGATATGTCTCATGCTCTTGTTGAAAAGATGTCTATAAGTCAGTGTCGGCCATTTCTCAAAAATCTTGACTTTGCATGTCGGCCATACCCTCAGTGTGTCTCATATTTACATGAATTTGTAGTCCTACCATGCACCCTGATCCTACTTTCCTTATGGGTAGGTAACCTTGAACCCAACAATCGACACCTCTTCATTGTTAGTTGACTGGGGGGTTTCCCTTGTGTTTGATGGAAAGAAATATATTCACACAATGGGATTCGTGCACTATCTTGGATGGCATTATCCTTATTGGTGGTTTCCTTTCCTTTGTCGAAAGTTTTCCTTATTGGTTTCTATTCAGAAGGTATTTTTTGTGCATTTCTTGTATCTGGTGCATGCAAAAGACGCACAGGATCATTGGTTCGTGAACATGTTCTTTGTCCAAGTTCTTCCAAATCATCAAGCTATTGCTTTGTACTTGATGCTGACTAATGAGAGATGCCTTAATTCTCTCCTTTCATCGGGTCTCCTTCCATCGACTTATGTTCATCTATTCTGGAAATGAGGTCTAGAGTCTTATGAGTACCTAGAGGCTTGCAATCATCAGTGGCAGGTTCTCTCGCCATCAAGAGTTGGGAATACACCAATGTCTTATGATCAATGGATTCTTCAAGTGTTCAACCTCAACTCCTTTATTCACACTTGTAAGAATGTACTTGGTGCTTTGATACCTACTTTCATTATCGGTATGTTCTCTTGTGTTTGTTAACGATATACCTTAATGATCGGTAATCAAACGAAGTCTCATTGTGTTCAAACTCAACTCCTTTATTCACATGATCTAGACTTGCACCTTTGGCAGATCATGTAGAAGACTTGAAGACATCATTTTATAGTCGCATCTTTCCTGAGTTGTTGCTATCATTCATTGGACTAGTACCTATATGACTTCAATGATCATGGGAGAGCAGATTGTACTCCATTGTATATAGATATCTTCAGATTGATTTTGAGACTGGTTTTCACTGGGCCTTGTTCGTGATTATGAAAACCTATGGCATGTATCTACCTTTGTATTACCTATTCATGTCCATGAATAGTTGTTTGGTATATTTCCACATGGATCTGTAGTGTAATTCAAATTGGAAGTCATGTGCACAAAGTCATTATGGATTGTAATATTCTTATGAGCAACTAGTTCGTCCAGTTGGGTCTCCATTACTCCACTTCTGGGAATTATAATGTATTTTGGCCATCACAGATACTCCTCTAACGTCAAACATTAGGGGGCATATGTTATAGAAAGATTTTCCTCACCCCATGCAACTTGCTCAAAAGGCCTTTTCCATTTCCCTATGCAGACTTGAAGTCCCTTTTTACAATTCCCAAAGTTAAAAAAAATATTTTTCCACATATACGTGCCCTAATAGTTATACAACATGCATATACGCAGGTTGCACCATTACAACCCATGTACATCGGATTTTGTGCCCAAAATTAAAAAATGGTATTGAGTTTCCATGTCACTTCAAGAGATCCATGATCCTTGACCTTCCATTTACTGGAAACGTTCTAACTTAGCCTTTAGTTCCATTTGAAGGCTATAAATGGGCCATATCCAAGCAATGGAAGGAGAAGAATTCAACTTTGAGAGCAAAGTTACTTTGGAGAAATTATTCACTTCATATTGAGTCTGCATCCCTTTGTTCTTTTAAGTCTGAACACATTGTCCAGCCCCCAAGCTCTTCCCTATTTGATGGAGAATCTCATTGTCTCTCTTATATGAGCTTGCCTTTGGTGGAGGATTGAAGTGGTGGAGGCCCAGCTGGAAGGGACTTGGTTTCTCAATTTCGAGACATGCCGACATGGAAGTTTGTCATTCATACACTTATGTTGATCATATTTTAATAGAAATACTCTTTTCTCATCCAATTAATGTCTTGAAAATATTTGAATTGTTATTCCATGGGTGTATTTGTTATGAATATTTATGGATTATGCTATTATATGTGCTAACTTTATATATTATCACCATGTTCTTGCATATATTGGTTGTTGAGGACAAGTTGTAGGTATATAGATTTGAGTCAAGTGCTCAACAATGGACTTCATCGAACGTTCAGACAAGGTAGACTCTTTATCTTCTCTTGTTAGCATGTTTTTTTATATAGCATACTTGATATTATAGTTGATTTTTGAAGTCATTTCGGTCTGTTGTGGTTAACCCCATGCCATAGAGTGATTTTCCTTGTAAAAACAATGAAAAAGCTACATATGTTCTTATTTTGCATGCACCACCACCAGCTAATAAAAATAAGGGATTATATGCACCCTTGTTCTTGTGTGTCTATTTCAAAGGATTTTCTCACAATTTTACTAACCACTAGACACAACTATAATGACATTATTTATGTAGTTTTTGAATAACTTTCAAATATGGAAATACTTTCCATGCTTCAAGACTAACACCACATATGATAAAACCAATATATTATTTTGTAAGTGTGGGTAAATACAATGAACTCCATTAGATATTAAGATTAATGAATTGATAACTTTTCATCCTTAGACTGTATCATGACCAAATAAAAACAACCAATAGAACCATCATAAACCTCTCATTCATGTAAAATTATAAACATACACACACATGGGATGGAAAATTGATGCAAGATCATATAACAATTTAATGAGTATAATGGTGTGCTAGTAAAGTACTACATGGTAGGAAAGTATGACAAAGGAAAGTGCACCAAAGGCAAGCAAGCAAGGATGATTTTAGGGGCTAAATTTCACTCATGGGCTAATTTTCCATGGTTTTTCCAAAAACGAGATTCTCTATTTTAAAAATGATTCACCCAAATTCTATAGGATAAAATTATTTTACCTTAAAAATCGCCAAAATTTTATAAAAACTATATAGAATCCTTAGAAATTTGAATATTTTTACAAAAATATCGCAAATTATTTATAGTTGGCATATGAAGGATTAGTAAGATTCGCCAAGGTTTCTACATTTTAAAATAAATTTCCATCCTTAAAATCATCCCTGCAAGCAAGAAGGAAATTGAAACATAGAAAAACATGTGATAGAAGATAATCATGATTGAAAATGTGCATGTGAATTGTGACAAGTATGCATGCTAGTTAGTTTGCCAAGGGGAGATGAAAGGTCACACAAGGGAATGTGAAGTGATAGGAACATATCTAAGGTGCCACGATCTATAAACCTCCTTGGATATTCCAATGGTAAACTCATCACAAAAAACTTGCTATTACTTTAAATGAAATCATTGTTTACAACGAGGCCATCCTCTATTGTGTAGGGGATTAATTATAATTTTTGTTTCAATTATCAAATTACTCGGCACTACATTGAACTATTTTTATCATGATATTCGTTCAATTACACTAAGACTAAGTTATATTGTGTACGGATCAATTATGACTATTTTTCATGCAAGGATGAGGGTATTCCATTTACTATTATTAATTAATCAAACAATGTAGAAACGGAAATGACAACAAACACATGATTGAACACACGAATTTACCCTAGAAAAACACAAGAGGGAAAAACTGCAACAAGAAAGGATTATGCTTTCTCATTAAAACACAAAGTACAAAGGATACCATAACATTGTTGTTCGAAGATGTTGTGATTCCTCATCTCTGAAACATATCACAATTCCCTTTCCACTCTACTATTTTTATCCATCGATATGGTATTACTTAATATGGAATAATATATTTGATTCCTTTGTAGCTCTACATTGGTACTTTCTTTTTTGAATATGAACCCCCTTCATTGCTCTACTATGGAACAATCTCACTCTAACTAGAACTCATTTCTCTCAGTTTTCTACTATTTAAACTAGAAATAGTGATCGGATCCCCCTATTGCTCATTCATAATCTGATCATTCCTCATCCAAGAAATCATTAAATGGTGCTTCAACTACCCAATGAAATATCCTTGAAATGATGATCATTTCTAGCATATACATGTTTTGTGATGTGTCTCCCGCATGCACTATTGTGGTGTAGACATGATATTAACATGTTGGAATCCACATGGAACTAAGGTGGTGTTGACATGGACCTAATTGGGTTTTCCCATTGCATGTTGCTTAATTTCCCTATTTATCATTATGCAAGTGGGTTGGCTATGTTGATATTATTGTATTTGTTTATAAGCGTGTAGACAGATGCATACACCAACCTTCATCCCCATTATATCCTTATAGTATTTCACCTTTCTAAATGAGGGTGGTCCCACCTTATAGGTAAGAAACTTTGACGGGGAAAGAGGGAAGGTGATAAACCTTCCTCCCACCAAGATATAATTCTCTTGGATGAGATCCACCATATCTATAAGGGGGCGCAAGAGGGTAAGTGAGTGCATGAGTGTGGGAGGATGATGAACCTCCCTCCTCCGGCTATATGAGGTGGGTCCCATATGACAGAGCCTACCCTTTTTGTTCATATTCAAGTCATGTCAAATGTGGGAATATGAGAAATTAGGGTTGTAGGAGGATCCATGGTGGCTTCTTTTCACACAAATATCTCACCTCATTTATACATATACCGTAATACCATCACTTCCCATGTTATATTATTAAATATTCCTCCACCAAATTAATAAAAGGCATTAAACTTTTCCTTTTTCAACTTAATAAAGGGTCATATATTTAATCCCCCTGCTTTTCAATTGTGTTTAGTTTAGGTGGTTGGGAATAATGATTGTTTTTTTGTATGCTAGCATGTCCATGGCTTGCGGGACTAGCCTATGGTCTAAGAAACCATGACCCAAGGGAATCTAAGCCATCAAAATCAATTAGGGATCACACACAACTTTGGCCACACCAACCCTTAACATGGTTGGATTTTAGGTGTCTCCTCTCAGATACCGCAAAGTTTCGAACCTGGGTCACCTTATAGAACGAGGCCCTTCAAAACCAATTGCGCTAGCGGAATTTGACAAAAAAATGGGAGGAATGATTGTTATCCTCCCTTACTGGATTCTATTCTCTCCAATGTCATGTTGAAAAATCCTCAAACTTCTGCAAAATCCACTTTAACCTGGGTATATTCCTAGTATATATTCCCAAAAAAAAAAAACTTCCTACATTTGAAAGAAACAACAATTAATCAAATGAAACTCGGAAATATTTTGGTTCCTATAACATTTACTTCCAAAGGAGATACAATAAGTTCTACAAATTCCCCCCAAAGCTACTAATGGATTTCCTTCTTTTTATTGTTGGAAGATTGCTTGTTGCCATTGATGTCAACCCTAGTCATTGGTTCTAGTGATGTCAAGCCTAGCCATTGGATTTTGGACCCAACAATTGATCGAAGTAGATAGACATGAAGGAAATTACACATGTAGGTACAACACCCATGGATGGATAGTATAAGTCATGCCACTTCTGGTGGTATGTGGCACATCACGTGGATCCTCACGATTGAGAATAAATGAATTTTTGAAGATGACAATGTGAATTGAAGCAGAAACTACATGTCGGCCCTAATGTTAAAAGGAAGTGACATAAAGGGTATAAATACCTCCCATTATACATTCATTTTTAAACACACACAAGTTTGTTAATTAACAAGGAGATATAAGTCGAATTTCAAAGGAAATATGAAGTAAAGAAGGTTGAATTTCAAGGGAGGATGAAGTATTTTGGTGATGTGTTCTAAGGTATGTTATTTACATGTCATCTTACCATTTTTTCTGTAACTTCATTTCTAGAACGATTCATATGGTGAAATTTGTATGCCATTGAGAAGACATATCTACGTACCTATGATTTCAACTCTTTATTCGCTATAATTTTGGAGATAGACTCTGTGGAAGATAGGGTTTTTGACTAGTCCTGAAGCTAGTCATAAACAAGTGTTCTGGGTAAAACAGTCATAATGTATTCATAGAGAATCCAAATGAAGTGAGACCAATTTCATTGGAAATAGTACGGGTTGTAGTTTCCTGTGTACGAATTTCAGAATATTATGTTAAATATTGAGCACGGGGTATGTTGTACAAGTTCGCTCTCTTGAATAAACCAAAATTGAATAAGGTCTACCATTTTCTCTATAACTCATTTTCTGGGAGGATTCAAGGAGTGAAACTTGAAGGAGTTTTAGAGAATACATTGAGTAATATTATCTACAATATCAGGGTATTCCAAGAAGTGAAGAATTGCAGAAGTTGAAGAAGTCTCATGAAGCATTATCAGGTTCTATGAGATGGTCGGTTGATGGTGATAATTTAATGTAAAGTTTTATTATCTCTCATATATTCTTGGGTGGACGGAAGGGGAAAGGATGGAGAGGTCAACCCTTTCTTGATATTGGAGGATTGTATCTTCCTTTTGTATGTTTATCACTCCCTTTATATTTGGAAGTTGTAGTTACCTTTGGAAGTCATTACTTCCCTTGAACAATAAATATTGATTATTTCTCATATATTGTGCATGGTGTATTGGTGTAACTCTTCTACTATTGTTCATTTCTAATTGGATATAATTGAATATATAATTTGGTTGAAGTATAATTTGAATTTTTTTTTGAATTGTACTTGATATTGATTCACCCCCCTCTTAGTATCATCAATTGGTATCAGAGTCGGTTTCCTTCAGAACAGTTTAACCACTGGAAGGGAAAACCTGAGTAGATATGGATGACCATGAGCACATTCCAAATGGGATTCAACGATTTGGTGGAATAAATTATTCATACTGGAGTGATAGAGTGAAAAAATACCTAACATCTTTGGGAGTATACATTTGGTACTTAGTTTTAAATGGCTATGCAATCCCAAAGAATGCTCCAACTGATCCAAATGAGAAGAAGCTTATGAGTTGTAATTCAAAAGCCATGAATTTTATTCTAGGAGCATTGGCACCAACCATTGTCAGCAAATTGATGGGATGCAACACTGCTAAAGAGGTATGGGAAAAAATCAAGAGTATCTATGAAGGTGATCCAAAAGTTAAGAAGGTCAAGCTTCAACGACATAGAGCATAATTTTAAAATTTGAGGATGGATGAAAATGAAGATATTGCAACCTATTTTCTTAGAGCTGATGGAGTTGTTAATGCTATCATAGGATTAGGTGAAGAGATCAATTAATCCTTGGTTGTACACAAAGTGTTGAGATCACTTATGTTGAAGTATGATGCTAAGGTCTCTGCCATTGAAGAAACTAGGGACTTGACCAAAATGACAATGGATGAATTACATGGGTCTCTCATAGCATATGAAATGAGAACATGTATCGAAAGTGACCATCCAAACAATGAAGCATCCTTTAAAGCCGTAAAGAAGACAAAAGACAAGGATAACGACCTTGATGAAGAAATATAAAATTATGTAAGAAGGTTCTAGAAGGGAGCTAGAAGATACAAAGGCAAGTCTACTCTCAAATGCTTTAATTGTGGTATAATAGGACATATTGTTGAAAATTTCTACTATAAAAAGAGAAGTCTCAACAATAAAAAGAGATTCTACTTGAAGGATGATGACATCTCCTCAGATGAGAGTGATGAAGAATATAATGATGGAGGAGAAGTCCTCTTCATAACCCAAGAAACCCATGATGATGATCACAAGAGTTCTAAAGAAGAAGAAATCATTTCTGAAGAAGCCTCGGATGAAGAAACCAACCTTGATTCCTTTTGGGGATACAAAGACAACGTAGAGAGTGAACAAGAAGATGAGAATATTGAAAAGTTGAAGCATGTTGAAACTGAAAATAACAAGCTTAGAAACACAAATATAATACTAAAAAGTGAATTGAGTAGTTGTGAAGAAGAGAATTACAGGCTTGAAAATACCATTGGTAGCTTGAAGGAACAATTAGAATATTATGAGAAATTGAAAGAAGAATTGGATCACACAAAAGGGGAGCTACTATTGACAATAGAAAAATTGAAGAATTTCGAAGAAAACACTGAAAAATTAGATGAGATCCTTAGCAGTCAAAGATCTCCAAACGAAAAGAGAGGACTAGGATACAATGACAGTTTGAAGACAAAAAAACAAGAGAAGGAAGATGAAAAGGATGAAACTAACACTCAAGAGCAAGTTGAACAACAAGATAGAAGACTAGAATTTAGAAGGAATGAGATATTAAGAAGATCCTCTCCCATCAGGTAGGAAATCAATCATTATGAAGGAAACTACAAAAGAATATATTGTGAACCTAGATGGACTACACCACAAAGAAGATAACTTACTCCCAGTTATCAAAATTTCTTTCTTCGACATTGTTATACTTGTGGAAATTTTGGACAGAAGGCAATCAATTGTAGAAGCAATGAAAGGAATAACTATGCAAGATACATGAATGGTGCAAATAGTAGATATGGAAATGTTTGCAGACCCGTCAACAAAAATTATAATCCATTTGACCCATTAATGGATCAAAATATTGTATGCTACAAGTGCAATAATCTTGGTCACAAAGCACGAGATTGCAGAAAGATGAAGGAAGATAATCCTATGCCAAATGTCCCTATACCAACTATATCATGGAAAAGGAAATAAATTCCACACAATGAAAAATGTCGAATAACATTGGTCTCCAAAGAATGCAAATAAGAAAATTAATGGTTCATAGATAGTGGGTGCTCATCTCATATGACCGGAGATAAAAAAAAAAAATTGTCAGCTTGAAGAAAAAGAGTGGAAATATTGCATTTGGAGATGACTCATCTACTAAAATACTTGGAAAAGGAACTATAAAGCTTGGAAGTGAAAATGTAAAATCAGGAAAAGTCCTATTGGTTGAAGATCTGAAGCATAATCTCTTTAGTAACAGAAAAATATGTGATCAAGGATACACTTTTACGTTTGACTCCTGAAAATGTAAAATTAGAGAAAACAACTCAGGAATATTGGTTGCAACTGCAACAAGAAGACCGAAAAAAATATACATCCTAGACATGAAGAAGAGAGAGAAGACAGAAGCCACACAAAAGGATTCCAAGGAACAAAAATTCCCAAAGACCAAAAATAATGATGAAGTATTATTGAGTGCCACATGTTCAGGGGGGGAACCCCAAAGAAGAAGGTCACCTTATTTCACTGAACTCAGGGGGAGCAGCCCCACCCTTTGCCATTGATGTCAAAGGGGGAGAGAATTTGGTATCATGATGATAGGGGGAGCATGAGTGTTTCCATCAATGAAAAAGGGGGAGATTGTTGGAAGACTTATTGGTGTCATTGATGTCAACCCTAGTCATTGGTTGTAGTCATTGATGTTAACCCTAGCCATTGGCTTTTGGACCCAACAATTGATCAAAGTAGATAGACATGAAGGAAAATGCACATGCAGGTACAACACCCATGGATAGATAGTATAAGTCATGTCACTTCTGGTGGTATGTGGTACATCACGTGGATCCTCACGATTGAGGAGAAATGAATTTTTGAAGATGATAATGTGAATTGAAGAAGAAACTACATGTCGGCCCTAATGTTAAAAGGAAGTGACATAAAGGGTATAAATAAATCTCATTATACATTCATTTTTAAACACACACAATTTTGTTAATGAAAAAGGAGATATAAGTCAAATTTCAGAGGAAATCTGAAGTAAAGAACGTTGAATTTCAAGGTAGGATGAAGTCTTTTGGTGATGTGTTCTAAGGTATGTTATTTACAGGTCATCTTACCATTTTCTCTATAAATTTGTTTCTAGAATGATTCAGATGGTGAAATTTGTATTTTATTGATAAGACATATCTAGGTACCTGTGGTAAAAATTTCATCTCTTTATTGGCTATAGTTTTGGAGATACACTCTATGGAAGATAGGGTTTTTGACTAGTCATGAAGCTAGTCATAAACATGTGTTTCGGGTAAAACATTCATAACGTATTCATAAAGAATCCAAATGAAGTGAGACCAATTTCATTGGAAATAGTACAAGCTGTAGTTTCCTCTGTATGAATTTCATAATCTTATGTTAAATATTGAACGTGGGGCATGTTGTACAAGTTCGCTCTCCTAAATAAACTAGAATTGAATAAGGTCTACCATTTTCTCTATAACTCCTTCTCTAGTAGGATTCAAGGAGTGAAACTTGGAGGAGTTTTAGAGAATACATTGAGTAATATTATCTATAGGATCAGGGTATTCCGAAAAGTGAATATTTGCAAAAGTTGAAGAAGTCTCAGGAAGCATTATCAGGTTCTATGTGATGGTTGGTTGATGGTGATAATTTAATGTAAAGTTTTATTATCTTTCATATATTCTTGGGTGGAAGGAAGGGGCAAGGATGTAGAGGTCAACCCTCTCTTGATATTGGAGGATTGTATCTTCCTTTTGGAGGTTTATCCCTCCCTTTATATTTGGAAGTTGTAGCTACCTTTGGAAGTCATTACTTCCCTTGAACAATAACTATTGATTTTTTCTCATATATTGTGCATGGTGTATTGGTGTAACTCTTCTACTATTTTTCATTTCTCATTGGATATAATTGAATAGATAATCTGGTTGAATTATAAGTTGATTTTTTTTTTGAATTGTACTTGATACTGATTCACCCCCCTCTCGGTATCATCAATTATTTCACTGGTGGTCCTATTTTGAATACATATGAAAATTTATCTTTCCATAAATCTTGCAACTTCTTTGTAATTCCCTAGAATTTGAATGTTGAACTACCTATTGGGTGTGGCTTATCTCATGAGCCAATATTGGATGTTTCCCTATGAGTTTTGCAACTTGGCTTACACTAAAATATGTTGAAAATTAATTTAGTTGTTGTCACAACTAATGGTGACTAATTTTCTATTCATGAAAATCACATGCTTCTCCTACTATCACATTCATTGGAATATTGGGCTCTCATGAGTCTTGACCCTAGCTCTTATATTCCTCAAAATCCAATGAGTTATTCTTGTACTCTCTAAATTAGTTAAAGGTGAACCTAAAAAAAATGCATACTCCACCTCTCTCTGGAGGGAAACCACCTAATTATTTTCCTTTATAGCTTGTTCATGTCATTGCTTCCTTGCTTACTTATTGCTCTCATATTCTTCATGATGATTGGGTGTTGCTTCCTATGTTTACATCTCTGAAAATATAAAATAATCATTTATTCCTTATACATCATGTGGATTAAAGGATAAAAAATAACATGAAAATTAATTCTAGATACCACAATTTAAATCATTTGCTCAAGTGTGGGAATCACAATCTACATGAGTGTATATTGGTGATCATTGGGTCATTTTTTTTACTATTCACTATGGAACAAAATTTCTTCTTACTTCTCTCTATATGTGGAGCAATTTCAAAAATAGCACCATAGAGCCCATTCAAATTGCAAAACTCTACTCAAGCATCAAAGGATTATTCTTATCATGTTTACCTTGAAATCAAGTAAGGTTTAAATTATAGAAGTCTTTGAGTTGCTTAATTCCTTCTTGGAAAGCTTATCTTCTTCTTTCACTGCTAATCTTTGTAGGAATAGTGCATTCTTTGAGTCTTTCCCTCTTGATCTCTTCTACCATACCATCATTTGTTTAACTTTTTGATACAAGGGGTAAAACTCTGGATGAATTTTTGAGAACTTTTTATACCAATGTCCATTGATGTTGCAATGGTTGTGTTACATCCTCTCACCTAGGGATGACTAGAGGAGATCATTATTGATGATCCACATTGCAGAAAGTGGTCCCAAAGATGATGACTATCATTATCCATAGACAATAGCCCCTAATATGCCTCTTCCTCATCATTTCTTAGCTCATTTACTTGATAAACATACTCATATAATGATGGTGGTTCAATACACATGAGGTATATTAACCATTGTTTCATAGGAAGTGTTCCATTTAATGTATTGGGAATTTAGGTAAGGATCATGGGTTGAATTCAGATAATGAATCATCATGCTTGGAAGTTATTTTTTTTTCCTTGTTTCACCTTGGTGGCCATCATATGTGTTCTAGTCAAGTGTTGTCACTCTTGGGGAAAAGGGGTTCTACTTTGAGGCCTTGATAGGGGTAACATACATGTACCTTTCCATACTTAACACTTTTCATATGTTTTCCTTTCGTTATCCTATATTTTGGGAATGGTTGTTACATGTATCCAAAAAAGGTTTGGCTTTGGTCTCCTATGACAATACATGGATTGAATTCTCGAGGTTGATTCGGCTACAAAAAAGGAATATAAATAGCATGTTATAAATTCAAAATGAAAAAGTACAATAGAGGGACATGAATGATAAATCAAAAGCCAAGTAAGCATGAGTTCTACCCTCTCACTATGAGGCCATCACCCTAAGTCACAATGAACTAAATGCATATCTAAAGAAATGACTTAATTGAATTATCCTTATGCAATAAATGCATAAAACTGAAAGGGGGCTTGCAAAATAAATAAATGAATATCAAAAGGCAAGATGAGGGTGGAGAGAAACAATGCAGAGGAAAGGTTAACACACCTAATAGGGTTCTATGATGGTCCTCCCATACCTAAACTTGATAAATTGCATAAATTCATAAGCTAGTGTGAAGTTTGAAGAAGATACCTAATGTGAATTATTGGAGTTTAATGTTTTTCAATTACATTCAGTTTCTTTACAAATTTACGTGAACTGATGCATAAACCATGAACATTAGCAGCAATAAAAACCAAGATCACAAGAATAATAATCATGCACAGAGACACAAGTACAATAGAAAATGCTAAGGAAAAATGATTATAATAGATTGATATATTATTACAATGATGAGAGTTCCATATATAGAAAACATATGGTGACCATCCATGAAAGGATGTGTCCCTTGGATAATAAGTAACTACTTATTTATTATGTATATGTATACGTTGTATTATAAATATCATGTCACACACACACACACATATATATAGATATAGATATGGAAGAATGTATTCCCAATGTTGCCCAAACATCAACACTCCCTCTCAATGAGGGAGACATTCTCAACCAAGGTTGTTCACCATAGGTACACCCCTATGAGTGAATGTTAGCCTGATGCTAACTGACATGTGGAAAACACCTCAAGCACCTCGAGTCCATACTATTCCTTGTCATGAACAAGGAAGGACTATGCCTAGGCCCATTTACCACAAGTACACCTTTGTGATAAATGCATCCTATCTCCCTTGGTTTGCAACTGAATCTAGGAGAAGGTGTAAAGAAGCAATATGGTTCTTACGATGGACATCCATCATAAATGGAATAAATAGCTGTAATCTATATTGGACAACAAAATATATTGAATAAGAATGTATATAATGAGATAAAATAGATAATATATGATGAATAGATGTACAATGAGAGTACCAAATATATAGAGAACCTAAAGGCACATGTGGTGATCATCCATGAAAGGATGTGTCCCTTAGATAATTGATAACTATTTATTATTATTATTATTATTATCACTTTATATATATATATATATATATATATATATTGTATGTTGCATTGTCTTCCCCTTAAAAATGTTTTTTCCTAAAAGCATGATTAGAGAAGCACCTATCTCTTGTTCTAACTCGAACTGACTTCTCATGGTATTTTGTTTTTGTAGTTGTGACACTTGACGAAACAAAACGATATAATCTTCAAATTCTAGAAGTAATATGTTGCATCTCTTTGGAAGTGATCCATCCCAAATCTATTTTCATTGGAATTGTTTGATGATTGATTATTCAGATATGATTTCTTATTTTAGGCTTTGATAGAAGTTGACAATTTTGTCTTCATTTTTTTTCAATGTTGTAGATTCGTTTTTGGTAAGAAACACATTGTTTATATTCATCTTCACCTTGTTGTTGGTAGTAACGACTCTTGTGATTTGGATGACGATAAGACACCCAAATCTCTTCTGAATATTGTTTATTGGATCTTTCTTCAACTTTTGATGTTTTTGGTAATTCAATTGTGTTAAGAACCAAACATCAATATAGTATAGAAAAACCTCAGGAAAAGTACTCAACGCCTTGAAAAAGAGATAATTTCAGATAATAAGCCTCTTCAAGGGGGCGACCTCCTTTTATCCCACTTAAATGTTCAAGTACAAGATGATTCAAAATGAAAATGTCTCCTTGGTATATATAGGAGACTAGGAGGTATAATTCAACTAATGGCCTAAAGCCGACATAAATAA
>JASDQU010106188.1:34090-49535 GCA_032191745.1 Picea mariana
TCTTGTTTTTTTCTAGATCTAGGTGGATCTAGGGAGATCAGTTTATGTCCGCATTTAATAATATATCCAATAAAAAAATTGGCGACTCAACTGGAGATACAACCTGTTTTTGGTTTTTTGCTGTCCATTTTCCCTTAGCCTACCTTTTTTCATTCTGTGTCAGTTTCTGAGTCTGTAAGGGATCAATCCAAACTCTCTAGCCCTAAAAGTTTCCTAAAATTCCTTACCCTCTTTCCATTTTTCTTGTGTTTAAAAACGTTTCCACACTGTACTCTATATGTCACCTGTGAAAACTTTAGATTGGTACACCCTAACTGTTTAGGCCAATGTGAATTTCCTGCACCCTACCCATTGCTAGCCTGCATAAACTGGTGATTTTTGCACTGTAACATACTGTTGGCCTGCGACAGTGTCTGTAATTTTTTTTGGATTGGGTCTTGATTTTCTTTTGATGCCCAATTTTTCCTTGATCACCTGAGGGGGAACTTTTGAGGTCAATATTTGATTGATTGCTGAATTTAAAAATTGCTTTTTGATTGGTTTTCAAAGATTGTGAACCCTTCATTATCATTTTGTAAGTTTTTTCTTCTTGATTTTTATCAACAAGGATATAATCTTTGATCGTAGATCTGGGTGCTTGATTGATTAAAAGTCTTTCATCTGAGTGAAGTTTTGTATTATTTTACATTTTTTGGATTGCTTGTTGATTTGAAAGTTGCTTGTTGATTTGAAAGTTGTTGCTTGTTCGCATTTGATAAACACTTTCTTGTCATCTTTGTTTTTATCTTCATTGAAAGTTTGATTTGGGTTTCTGTTGAGTGTATCTATTTGCTTTGATTACATTTCCTTTCTTCAGTATACCTCATATCTGGCTCCGGAAAGGAAAATTAAATTTATTCATTATTTTTAAGTAATCATTCATAAAAATATTTGCATTCAAAACTTAAAGAGAACAAATTGAGACATTTCATTGCTTATGATTATTTGGAATTGTAGTTCATTCAAGAAAAGAAATTATATTTCGTAGTTTTCGTGTTTCCAGAAAGATATCTTCTCCCTATTGTAGATAGAATTCATTGAACGAAAGGTTGCTCCATTCATATATATTTTCATAGTATTGGGT
This sequence comes from Picea mariana, assembly GCA_032191745.1. Lineage (NCBI taxonomy): Eukaryota > Viridiplantae > Streptophyta > Pinopsida > Pinales > Pinaceae > Picea > Picea mariana. Next base: position 35,214 of record JASDQU010106188.1, read on the forward strand.
AAAGGTCTCTCACAAAATTAGTTTCATCTCCATCTCCCTCTTGAGTAAACAACAGACTCTAAAAAAAATTACGTAATTTAAAAATTTAATTAGTAACTTTTATTTTCTAGGGATCTTTTACACCAACATTAGCTAGGATAGCACATTGGGATAGGCTATGAGACACACTCTCGAAATCACAAACCACTCAATAGCATCTTGTGATAGGTAGTGTTCAAATCCATTTGCAACATTTTGTCCTGGGAATCCCTTCTTACACAAGGGTCAAATCTGAGGTCGCACTGAGACTGGCAGAGTTACTCACCCTGCTTTGTTGGTCTTGGTGTATAGATTGCATGTATTACAGGGGTCGCTTGAAGGTATACCAACAATGATGAATGGAAGACTCTCAAGTTTATTTCAGGATAGATACCTTGCCTTTGCGCATGGATCAGATTGTCGACTGTTTCCCCAGGCATTACTGTTGTTCTTGGTAGCCTTAGTTGCTTATATTTTTAGGGTCTTACACGAGGTGACTATGGAGGGGAAAGTCTTCACAGTACCTAGAATCGACGTTTCCCAGAATCACTCGAGCTCCTTGGAGGATATACCCACGATTACGTGTGGGATCTTGCACCAGGGTGTAAGTTCGTTAAGAAGGTCGTCAATGTAACTTTTCCACCCTCTCTATTCTAGCCCCTTCTTTTCTTGACTTCAAGACATTGGATTTCATCACCAACTAGTGACTTAGAAATAAGAAGGTTTGTTTGCTTGGTTTGATTCCTAGATTTTATTAGCGAGTGTTGTTTGTTTTCGTAGTTGGCCATAGTTTTTTACATAAAATATTTGGCTCCGCCAACATCGACCCTCCACGTCGTTTATGTAGGGTCCAGGGACTTCCTTCAGAAAATATGGAGGATTACATGCCTCTACCCCCAATTCACTAGAGGGATCTCCTCAACAGAGCGAGGTATAGGACAATGTAACATCACAAGNTTTTGGAATACCGACCGGACCCCATTCAGGCCCTGGAGTCGGGAATCTTCTTTATACTATCGACATATTTAGAATGCCACCTCGCATGGTGCAGGACCTTTGTGGTTCAGGAGAAGGTGCTGATATACCTGTTGTATCACAAATACCCGAAGTGTTTGCTACCTACATGGTGCCGCCAAACCACTTTTCTGGTGCAACCATCCATATCACCGTCATTCTAGACACATAGTCTGTTGGTCCTAGCTCAACTTTTTCTCTCCATATGGCCCATTCTATTATGGTCCCACACGTTACGACTATTCCTACTGGGAATGTGGTGGTTAGCCAAGCTCCCATTGGCACACCACTCTCATCTAGACCTCTCCCGTCACTCCCTCATGGGTATCACACTTTGAATCCTTCCACTACTATCCCTACCGAGGTTCCATCCAGATTTTCTAGACTTTTTGTTCCACCTAGGTACAATGTTGTTATCGGTTTTGTTCCTACACCTTCCAAGGTCCTCTCTAGAGGGTCTTATCCACCATTTCCCGGGGGATCTAGCCCTAGTGGCTCCAATACAATTGGAAGCACCCATCATTTGTTCACTTCTGGTTACCAGATTCCTGTTGGAGGGAAATCTAACGTTGGGGGGTATCCTCCACTTGGAGGACAACCTCAGGTTGGACTCTATAACCCACTGTATGGGTAGAACACATCTGGATCACTATCCCACCTTTGGAACCTCCTTGCCCAAGGAAATACACAATCATCCGGAGGGAAACACCCTCAAAGAAACCCTTTTATACCCCCTCACTCGGGCCAACCATATATGGGTTCTTTGGGTTCCACTTGGGGTCCACACGTTCAGTCTAGTGTCCCTTTTCAAGGGAACATTCCCAACCAACCCAACCCTATGGGATACATGCCTCCACATCCTTGGCCAAATCTGTTAGGAAACTCCATGTACATGCATAATGCTTACGGTCCTACTGGTATACCGACGGGACTTCCTCCCCAAAGTCACCTATATCCTCAAGTGAATAAAAAACTTCCTTTTCTAGCCGAATTGGATCTACCCGACTTGTCTAGAATCTTGAACGATCCTATCTTACATTCTCCCCATTGACCCGTCACACCAACCAAATTATCGTCCGACATCCCCAAATTTGATGGTAAACCGGGAGAAGACCCAAACAATCATGTCACGACTTTCCACCTTTGGTGTTCGTCCAACTCTTTGATGGACGACTACATTCGGTTACGTCTCTTTCAATGAACTCTCACGGGTTCAGTTGCAAAGAGGTATATAGAATTACCGTGAGGTTTCTTTAATGAATTCAACACCCTTTCCATGGATTTTCTCACACACTACCAACTTCCCATTCACTACGAGAAAAGAACCAAGATTTTTATTTCATTTAATCAGTATTCTGCCACTCACATTTTTTATCACATCCATGAGTGGAGATGAAGACGATGTTTGATCAAACTCTCCCTTCCTGATCAGTTATTGGTCAAATGGTTCACTAAATCATTTGTGAATGAAATCTCCCATGATATTTCCATGGGTGGCGTTGTCATTGAAGATAAGGCGATTAGTCACGCTCAGTACCTAGATCTCGTTTATTCACAAACGGGCACTCTTTACGAATTTCTCCCTGATGCTTCTCGCCCTTCTACCACCACTACCTCAACAACCCCAACAACTTCTTATGCTGGTGATGGTGTGATTGGCACCTTCTATGCTAATGCTAAATCCATGTCTGTCACTCACACCAATCCCAAATTTCCTGCTTCTAATGTTCAAAGTACTCTGACTCCTACTCCTTCCACCAACAAAAATTCTGAGGTTAACTCTGTTCAATCCATCCCTGTCGGAAAAAATAAGTCTAAAAAAGGAAAGGGTAAGAATAAGGAGGATAGAAATAATAATCCACAATTCGATAAACCCAATACCCAGTCTGCTGATGATAAGAATAAGAGTAAACCTCGATATCCTTGCCTTATCTTTGGTGATGATCACTACATGAAAGAATGTCCAAGACGTGCTAACGTCACTAAGTTCCTTCAAGGGACCGTAAAACCTCCCACACTTGCCATTTTGTCATAGCCTTTCCCTTCTCAACAACAGGCTCAATTGGTCATTCATGACCAACCCTCTCCTTATGTGTACTGGTAATTCATATGTCCTTATGTGTACTGGTAATTCTACCAAGACCGACATTGCCATCACCACTCGAGCCAAAGATTATTCTCCTTAAAAGGAGAAAGTTGACAATTTACCACCTTCGTTGGTTCAATCGCCTCCTTCAACTTCACCTCCTAACGGTCCTCTTCATATCGAATGACCGGGTCCTGATACAGTTCTCCACCCTCCTCCAAAGGGAGCTATTCGAAATTATGCCTTCAATCCTCATGCACGTGCTGCTCAAAACTACAGTATTGTAGAAGATCTTGCGCAAGCACCCTCTGCGATGTCAACTCTCGAAGTCCTTCAAAGTTGTCCCACTCAATGGAAGGCACTGTTAAAGCCCATCAATGTAATTGATCACACAGATATGAATTTGATAATCTTTGACTTGGAAGATCACATTCCAAGGCTACCTCCTCAGTTAGTGTTTCAGATTCAAGTTGTTGTCGAGAACAAGAACACCTATAGAACCGTTATTGACGAGGGCACCTCAATGTTCGTCATGTCTGTTTCTTGTTGGAAATCCATTGGCTCTCCCCCCCTCACCGAGTCACACAATACACTTAAGGCTTTCAATGGTTCTCGTTTTAAACCCTACAATGTTCTTCCCTCATTGTCTATTACGTTGGAGGGAAAATCGGTCAACGTGGAGGTCAAGGTCTTTGATGCACCTCTTTATTATAACCTCTCACTTGACTGTAGTTGGATTGATTCCATGCATGCTGTCGTGCCAACCATTTTCCATGTATTACATTTCCCACATCAAGGAAAAGTCATTAAGGTTGACCAATTGGCCTTTTTCAATTCCAATTCCCATACTAGAAACGTGCCATTTATCTCAAAGACACCTCCTGGGTACGAGAATGTCGGTGTGGGTCTCCTGAAAGATTCCACTTTAATGGGTACCTTGCAAATACCACCACCTGATGTTCCACTTCCTTTTGTCACCTCGATCAACATGATTTCCACCTCCATCCGCAAAACCCCCACGTCTTATGACCCGTGGATAGTACCCGATCTTGGTGATTATCTTCGCTATGGCGAACAAATGCCTTTAAGTCCGGTTGAATCTGCTTATCAATCCATTCAATCGGAAACCCCTTCTACTCCCTCATTGATTCATATCCCAATCCATTTCACGTCATCTTTCCTACGGACGAGATGATCATGATAGTTATGTCCATGGAAGACACCCCATGGGATGATGGACATCATCGTTCCATTCTCTTCTTGGAGCAATACACCATAGAGAGTTACCAATGGATTTCGACTCCGTCGACCGTTGTTTTCATTTCCTCGGTCCTTGAGTCAACACACAATGTGCTTTATGAAGGGAAGATGAGTAATATTTCACCCACCGTCCCTCTTGACATATCCATTAAACTTGGATTAGTTGAAAATGTTCACATTGGAGCCGCATGTTCCGATGATGAAGTCGTCACTTATAAAGCTATTTTTCAATAATTCTATGACGTTTTCGCTTGGAGTTACGAAGAGATGTCAGGTATTGACCCCGATATCGTTGTGCATGAAATTAAGACCTACCTGGATGCTAAACTCGTTCAGCATAGACTTCACCTAGTCCACCCTCATAAAGCCACCCCTATCAAGCTTGAAATTGAAAAACTTCTTAAAGCCGACTTTATCTATCCTGTGGCTTTAACCGATTGGGTATCCAATCTAGTTCCGGTCAATAAAAAAAAAAGCACGATCTGTGTATGTGTCGATTATAGAGATATTAATAAAGCTTGTCCTAAGGACAGTTATCCAATCCCCTTCGTTGACCAGATCGTTGACGATTGCGCCGGGAGTGAAATATTCTCTTTAATGGATGATTTCTTCGGCTATAATTAGATTAATATTTTTCCCGTGGATCAACACAAGACTACTTTCATCTGTCCTTAGGGTACGTTTGCCTACCAGAAACTTCCTTTTGGTTTAAAGAACGCTGGAGAAACTTTTCAACGTGCTATGTCTTATGCTTTTCACGATATCAAGCACATCATACAACCACATCTCGATGATATACCGACCCATTCCATGCATCGCCAAGATCACCTGGCCCATTTCCGAGCCATTTTCATTTGCTGCCGTTACTATCATATCCATTTAAACCCACACAAATGTGTTTTTTGTGTGGATTACGACCGAATTCTGAGTTTCATTGTGTCACTTCACGAAATTAGGGTAGACCCTTTGAAGGTTGAGGCTATCCTTAATCTACCTCCTCCTTCTACACTTCGCCAAATCCAAAGTTTGCAAGGGAAGGAATTTTTTTTGCGTCGATTCATCCCTAATTATGTTGAGTTAACGTTAGAATTTAATAGACTATTGAAGAAGGGTTACAATTTCGTATGGGATGAAACTACCAACAAAGCCCTTGAAGCTTTGAAACTTTCCCTAACCTGTACACCCCTACTTTTCCCACCCAATTATAGTCAAGACTATTTCCTCTACCTCGCCGCTACGAACTCTACCATTGCCATGGTTTTAGTCCAAGAAGATGATTCGCACGATGAACATGTAATTTATTATTTGATTTGGAGTCTCACGACTACTGAAGCCAAATACCTACATGTGGAAAAACTGGCCTTGGTAGTTGTTCAAGTTGTCCAACGTTTCTGTCACTATATCCTATTACGCAAGACCACTGCCATTTCTGATTGCAACCCTATGCAACATATCCTTACGAACCAATTGCTAGGGGGCAAGTAATCCAAATGGATTGTGATTATCCAGGAGTTTGACTTAGATTTTTCATGCGCTAAGTCTAATAAATCCTTGATTTTCGCCGAACTAAGATGTGACCTTCCCTCCACTGAGACAGAAAACGTGGCAGAGGATTCCTTGCCTGATGAATCCCTTTTTCTTATCAGTTATGATGACGCTTGGTACGAAGATATTATCATATATCTCCAGACTCAAACTTTCCTACCTGAACTTTCTAGCACAGATCGTTGTCGTATACGGTATCAAGCTCGTCAATACATAATTCTCGGTGACACTCTTTATTGCCATGGTGTTGAATCTATTTTTTGACGCTATCTCGCTTGTGATGAGGCTGATAAAGATTTGAATGGCTACCACTCTTGAGCATGTGGTGGTCATATGTCTGGGTATGCCACTGCCCAAAATATCCTACAAGCCAGGTACTTCTGGCCTTCTTTGTTTAAAGATTGTATTACCATCGTCCAAAAGTGTCATGCTTGTCAAACGTATAATAACAAGATCCGATCCCATCCCGCTCCTTTACACCCCGTATTTTCGGTTGGTCCTTTCACAAAATGGGGAATTGACTTTATGACATGTAACCCTCACTCGATCCGGGGGCATGGATACAACATCTTAGCCATAGATTATTTCACTAAATGGGTCGAGGCGATGTCCACATTCAATAACATGGAAAAACCTGTAGCACTTTTCATATTCAATCATATCATCACTCGATTTGGAATCCCGCAAGCTATCATTACTGATCATGGTAGCCATTTTCAAAACTTCATGATGTCTGAGCTTACTGAAAAGTTGGGTCTTCGGCATGAGAACTCAACCCCCTACTATCCATAGGCCAATGGCCAAGTTGAAGCGATAAACAAAGTTCTTATCTCTATGCTTTGATGGATAATAGGAATTCACAAGACAAGTTGGCACATGATGTTGTTTTCAGTGTTGTGGGCCTATCAGACATCTGTAAAGTCTGCCACAAGATTTATGCCTTTCCAATTAGTGTATGGTATCGAAGTTGTCTTGTCGATTGAATGTGAGATACCATCTTTGAAGCTAGCCATTGAACTTCTTCCCAACACCTTTGTCAAAGAGGAATGCCTATTGTACCTGATGCAATTAAATGAAACCCGTCATGATGCCGCCCTAGTTATTGAAGCTCAGAAAAAGCGTGTCAAATTCCAATACGACAAGCATGCCAAGCCACATGTTTTCTCTGAAGGTGATCTTGTTCTCCTCTATGAACAAGATCATTATTTACTAGGGGCTAAAAAATTCGAGGCTATGTGGCGAGGTCCTTATATTGTCAAATGAGTGTTGGAGAAGGGAGCTTATGAGTTAGTGGATTATGATGGAATTCCTTTGAGTGAGCCTAGGAATGGGATTTACTTAAAGAAGTACTATGCTTAGGCCATATTTTCATGAGTTCTTGTATTTTTATTGTATCATACTATTGTGTGCTACTTTTGTGTGTTTTTTTGTTATTTGGTTTCGACCCCTAGCTGCTTACCTTGCATTGTGCTTGGTTTCCAGATGTCGGTGCCTTCACTACCCCACATTGGCTTCGCCAATGGTGCTAGTCGTAGTAATCCGAATTTAGCATCCTCTTCTTGGGCAATCTATGCACCTACGAACACGTTAATTAGTCTACACGGTGTCTGCCTTGGTCGTGCAACTAACAATATCGTGGAATATAGTGCAGTCATCGAATTGTTGAACGACACTATTTCAATTGGAATCTGTCACTTTGTTGTACGACTTGATTTGCAGTAAGTGGTACTACAGTTATGTAATGTATATGCTATCCGAAGTCCTACTTTGTTACGAGTATATCTACAAATTCTCCTCTTGGAACGTTACTTCGATTACATTGAATATCATCATATTCCTAGATGTCTAAATACATTAACATATGCATTAGCTAATTATGTGTTAGACATACCTTTGAGACACATGTAAATCCAACCACAATTCACATTAAAACAAGTAATCTAGTAGAAACATCATGTATATATATAATGATAAAAGTGTTTTACAAAAAAGTGTTTTCGTCTGAAGACCAAAAATACCAAAATGAGAAGAACTTGGCTTCATATACAAAATAGCATCAAGGATGTTTCTCACAGTATCACACTACTACCCGTGCTACCCTACGAAGTAGTCGACTAAGTGAACCAGATACGCCCACAGTATGGCGCTGATAACGTCTCGGAATCTCGTCGATGGAGATGTCCGGTATATCTCTTGTCAATCCCTCTAGGTTCTTCTTGACCGCCTCATAATCACCAGCATCCCATCCTGCTACCATGGCTACTTCCCCTCATCTCTGACTAGGGGATGTACCCAGAGGCCAGTGTGGCCCAACATCTGCATTATCATAAATTTTTGATTAGTCATTGGATTGAAACCATAAAAACATTTTATATTTCAAAATTCACAAAAACATCATAAAAACAAAATGTATTTCTTACCTAGGTCTCCCCACTAAAATTCCTAAGGTAGAACCAAGTAAGGGTCACCTCTGAAATCCAACCTGGCATATGCATAATCATCTACCATCAGAAGTTGAGGACTCAACCAGTCAAAAAATACATCATTATACTTCATGATGGGGCCAGCCACATGTCAGGCCATGAGGTCGTACCACCTCTTCATCCTTGGATCTCATGGAGCTGGTATGCCCCACTCTACTTGTAAATGTAAATGGGGGACCCTCTCTAGGAAGAAAGAAACTAAGATAGACCCGTATCCAAATTGTTTCAGGTTCCCTTTCTTGCATTTTGTTAGTTGTGTCTCCATGCTATGAAGAACTTCGCCGCTCCAGTTAAAAAACCAAGGCTCCATGCACTCCACCACATATTGAAAGTAGCTTTGGAGGGCCATGTGAGGAGATGCACTCCCCTCCATACATGCAATGGTAAAAATAATAGTTCGGAGGGGTAAATCTTGGACACTCCTGATGGTAACTTTGCCCTTGCGTCTTGTTGGCAGCCAATTCACATTTTTCTACTATCCTTATAAGATGCCTACACCAGTGTTTTGAAAACCTTGATTTTCGTCGCAATCCTTGAATAAAACAACACTATTATTTCATGCATTTTCACACTTACCTTGGTTCTCGTTTTCACGACTGCAAGCGTGAAAACTTGGTTTTCGAAGTCACATTAAAATCGTCACTAGATTGTTGTGATCATTCTTGTCGATATTCCCATTGCGTTTCCAATTTGATTATGATTATACAGTCAACAAGACTCCAATATCCTTATTCATTTGGCATTCTTTAATTGTTAATTTGACTTGTTAAGGCTTGTGATTCAACCGTTGGTTTATTGATGGTTTGATTTCTCTAGTCTTTGATCGATTCCCTTGACGCATTGGTTTCATGAAAATGATTGGCATTGTGGTTATACCCTTCATATAAATCATATCACACAACACATATTTCATATGATCGAACCCTTGGTATTGATTTCGATTCATTGCTTGGTTTTAAAGCTATGCTAAAACTATTGCTCGCGCAAATGTTTGGTCAACTTACCATAGGTTTCATTGATTGTTTGAATGGCATGGTTTTTAACATATGCATAGTGATTTGAAATGTTATATGCGCCGTCGGTTGTACTGTGGAAATGACTATTTTTCATGGGCCGAAATAGCTCCACCACCTTCGCACATTCTGTCATTAATGCTTTCCTCCTATCCCGGTTCACCTTTGCTAGTTTTCGGTTAAGCCTGTGAGCGTTCTGCCCTTGCGTATACTCTATTCAAATCCTGGCCCGTTCACCTCGCTCACCATGTGCTCTTGTCTATGGCACCAGTGGTGCGCATAGAGCCAAATGGAAGTCAAGCTCTGTTACTATTCAATAATGCCCATAAGGATTTAGAAAATAGTGGTTGGCTGGTGTTTATACAGAGGTTCGAGGGTTTCAACCTTCCGGTTGCCCAACAATTCGCCCTCACCTTTGATGGTTGTAGGGCTAAAGTCAATGACATACAACTCGAGCTCAATGAGGAGTTCATAAGCTCTGCTACAGGACTGGAAGCTACAGGCCAACGATGGTTTAAAAACTCCAAAGTTGACGAGGTGCCGTGGCCATTACTATTCGTATCAAGAAAGGTTGTCTCCTGTGATAAAGGTATGCCTATTTCTACCCTCAAACCCAGGTGGCATGATATTTTGGTAATCGTTAAACAATTTGTTACCTGTGAAGGTCGGTATGGCTTAGTATTTTTGTATCACCTCCGGTTATTGATGAATTTCATGGGCTATCCTTTGAACATGCCACATTACTTCTTACGTAGTATTTACAAAATGTCTAAGAGATTCAAACGCGAGAAGGATGATAGCAGCCTTTTTCATCACGGCTTGATTAAAATCATCATCATCCACCATTTGAGCCTTAATGGCGATAATTGGCAAGCCTTTCTATCTAGAAATGGCTTTGTTGATCCAGAGTCTGCTCAAATCGACAAGGCTGTGGTCAGTGAGACTTTGGCTGGACCAACCGTGCCACTGCATATCCTTCTGCCCCCTGTCAAACCCTCAGTTTTCCCCAACTTGGACCTACCTGATGCCTTGGTTGACCCGTGCGCTAAGGATGATAGTAAGGTCGTCAAAAGACCTGTGAGGAAGAAAGACAACAATGATACTATGGTCAACAGAAAGGGGAAGAAAAATGCTCGATTGATATCAAGACTTGCCCGAAACAAACCTAAATAGAATATCGACCAAAATCCCATAGTGCTGAGCGAGGACTCGGACTCCAATATCGAGCATTTCCTAGCTGAAGAGTACCCCTATTCTCATGGCCTATGCTCTACGAAACCCTATGACTATGTCTCTAACTTACCCCCTTGTCTCAAAAACGACCCGAATTACCCGGGAATCAAGTTGCACAATGAAACCTCTGGTGACTTAAACAAATCCTCGCCTGTTATGTCAAAGCCCGAGAAATCATCATGTGTCAATTGTAATGTTTGGCTAGAGCGTTATTACACCGATGTTCCCCTGTTACAATCAAAGATCAAATCATTAGAGGAATGGGTGATAGTGCTGGCGAAGGAGAACGATAGGCTTCAAGCCAACGAAAAGAAACAAAAAACCACCGGTTCAATTATCTTCAGGAATGTCGAGGAAGCAATGACCTTCGTAAATTCCAAATTATCATAACCGAGTTGTTTTCTGATTGTCCAGGTATGAATTTCAATATGAATTTTGCTGTGTAAGTTTGCTTGAATTAATATAACGGATTCGGTTTTGCTTTCAAATTAGCTCTATTCATTTTAATATATTTGAAATGATTTTGTTATAGTTTTATCATCAAAAACTATTTGTTGTGGATCCTGTAGATTCATTTTACTAAACTCAAATGTAGCTATGCTTTGGTTATGCGATTTTGTCGTGCCTAGCTTAGTATAAGCCATTGATTTGTTTTTGATTATGTTTGGCTTGTTTTTGAATCAATTCTGTTTGTCTGATTTAGGATAGTCGATTGGATTGGTTTCGATTAGTTTCGTTTGCTTCTAATAGACTCAAAACAACCCTGTTGACTTCGATTTACCAGGAGCGACTCTGTTTTGTATGGAATCAATACTCTCATTTGGATTTTGATTACATTCGACCTATGCAAAAGATCTATTTGCTAAAAAATCGTGTAGCTGTGTTGATTGATATAATTTTGCATAACGATTGTGTCAGCTCCCAATTGTATCGATTCGTTCCTATTTGATTTGATTTGTAAACAATTGCTACGAGCTACGATTAGCATGATCGTTGGTATATGTTTGATACAATTCTATTAATTTGAAAAACGATCCTGTTGATTTCGTTGTGATTCGACAATGATTTTGTTAATGGATAAGGCAACATAAATGATTGCATAAATGATTTGTTCAACCGGTTACAGTTTGTGTCGATTGGAATTGGTTCATGAAAATGATTTCATTGCTATCCAATTATCTATGCGATTATGTTTACCCCAAATTGGTGATAACAAATTGAACAGAGTGCATACAATTTTTTGAATGATTCGTTTGGTTTCTAATTAGCAATCAAATATTGGTTTAATAGTTTGAATATAATTTTTTAAGATTCGAATTGGTTTTAAAATGATTCTGTGTTCAATTTAGACTAGCTACAGAATCGCAAGATTCTGTAGCTAGTCTTAAAAATTAGATTCCTGTCAATTTTATCAACAAAATATCCTCTAATCTTGTCTATTTTTGTCCCCTTTCAGGTGCATATGAATTGCAATAATCAATGTGGCATGCTATAGCAGTTTGAGAGATGTTTTTGTGATAGAGTTTTATTATAGGGTGTTAGTTTTAGTCAGACCTGGGAGATTATCTCCAGATTTTCTGTAAACTGTTTTGATAATTCCCACAGGGATGTTTTACCCTATGGGAGGTCTTTAAATACTTGTTATTTTTTGTAATGAGAATCATCATCATCACTGTTGGGAGAACCAGACTATGGATTTATGATATAGGCTGGGATGAAAGTTGATGTCTTGTAACAGCTTTAGCTTTCAATATATCAAACTTTTGTTTCAAGTTTTATTCATATCAGTTTGCAATTAATTATAGACTACTTTAGCTATCGTAATTCTTGCAGGTTGATGTGACTTGGTTTATGTGTTATCTATGTCTGATCTCTCCTATTTTAAAAATATAGCAATTACTCTATTTCAATTTAATGAATACAGGTTTATCTTTTTCGTTAATTGAATTGTTTTGTACAAATCTTTGCACACAGATTTATCTAAATGCGATGATTTGTAAATTATAAGATTGCTATAATTTTTTATGTCTTGTTTGTCCTGTCATTTATATTTGAAGAGCACATCTGCTTCTTGTTTACGAGAAGCTCGTGGAGAATCTGGTGCAGGTTTCCTCCCACCGAACAGCTAAATCGACTATTGGATACAGGACGAACCTGAAGCGTTACTTGAGGTCAGTTTGCTATTTGTCATTTAATTGTTAGCTTATTAGTGTTATTTAAGTAGTTTAGATAGATATATTAGTTCAGATTCATAGTTAGAATTATTATTTTAATTGTTCAGCTTAGATAGTTTCCATTCTATCTCTTTTTTATATAAAATCATAAAAATAAAAAAACAATAGTTTTGCTGTCATAGGACAGTCACAAATGATTTTAGCAGGTTTTCATGTAAAATATGTAGCCTGTAAATATTGTACATTTGTGATTAAGATTTAATTTTTTCGATAGTTGAACGTTAAATTGCATAGAATTATTATAGTATTAGACAGTAAATTGTATATATTTATAGTTCAGATTTGTTTATTAGTTTGTTTTAATTGTTGTTTTCATTTAGATTAGTTTCTTTAGTTAGTTTCCTTTTGTTTTCCTAGGACTTAGATCGGCTAATGGAGCCGCTAAACCCGTCAGGGTGGATCATTCCAAACGACTTGGGTTATTTAGACAACCCCAGACCGGATCCACTCTTCCAGTTGGTGAGCATTCATTTTCACCCGTCAACAAATGGATCTAGAAGGAGGGCATACTGACAAGCTGGCCTTGTAGGAGCCTTTATTTTAAATGTATTCAATTTCCCCCATGGCTCCCCAAATCACTGTGTTGGAACATGCTTTCAACTTTTCATTACCTGATGTTCCCAATGAGACAGTCTCTCGCTTGTCCAAACTCACCTTTGATGGTGAAGGCAATTTATCTGCTAAAAACCACCTTAACAAGTTTTGGTGCAAATGCATCAAACATGACATCTCAGATTTAGGAGTTTTATGCAGACTGTTCGCTTTTACTTTTAGAGGCTGGATCAAACATTGGTTTGAATCCTTTCCAGCATGTCACATTTTTTATTGGTTTCAATTTGTAGATGAGTGTCTAGATGCTTTTGAAATTTATGAATTTGATCAATTATGTGAAGAATTTCATACTTCTCTAATCAACGACGATTCATCTTCAGAAAACTTTTTGACAAGAGTCTATCATATCCTCTGTAAATTTAATCTCGATGACATGTCTTTGGCATTAAATCTCTTCTATGATGCTTCCCTCCCTTCCATCCAGTCATTTTCAATCACGAATGAAGAACCGATTGCAAATCCTATCACTCATCTGCTAGAACAATCTTCTTCGCAAGGAGAGAAAAATTCTTCCGATAATGCTGAACAAGCCAGGGAGGTAGAATCTATTGATCAGGCTCTTATTGACAACCAAATCGGTTTTACCTTTGAATCATTGTATTTTCAGTCTAAGACTAGTATGGAAGATGATTTGTTTCCGGCTCAAGGTGAATACCCTCATTCTTGTAACTCATGCTCTAATCAACATTTAAAATCAGTCATTGAAGAACACTTAAGCAATGAAAATCTTCTTGAATGTTCTAGTACTCCTATGAAATTGATTAGAGAAGAAGTTACACAACTAGAAGAAGAAACTTTAAACCTTCATCCTCAAAATGCACTTC